>CAUYSK010029487.1:0-25383 GCA_963575035.1 Avahi laniger | reverse complement strand
GAGAATCTACAAAAGACTTAACAGTTTGGAAAGATGGGCCACATTTTAAAAGGGGAAATTTTAACATGAACAAATGCTGTGAGATTCATTCAGGCAACTACAAGCCAACTACACAGTTACCTAATGGAGGCAGCTTTGGCCCCATGTGAGATCTAGGGACCATTAAGAGAACTTGGTAGAAAATTTTCCTGCTCAGCTCTGCCCTCGTCAACAGATGAACAGATGATACATACAAATCTAGATGTCCCTTTCAGGAAGGATGTCTCTGAGCAAAGTGTTGCTCATTCTGTGGGACAGGAGCAGGGTGACAACGATTCAGGGCCATGCCAATTGAAGAATAAGATCCAGGTTGTTTGGCCTAGGGAAGGAGATTAAAGGAGGCTTCTTATCAGTATTATTGAATTGTAGGCATAGAGATTTCTTTATGTTGTGAAATTCAGAATTAACAATTGGTCACAAACTGCAGGAGATAAATGATGATTTGATGTAAAAAAATGTTTTGTGGCAGTGGTAACGGCAGAAAGCAGAGATCTGGGCAGTAGACACCCAGGCTAAAATGCGATGACGATGAGTCTTTCCCAGGCATGGACTAGGTCTTCTAACCCACAGTTTACCCTGAAGCCATAGAGGTGTGCAGAGAATAGGAACAGGTGAGCTCTGCCTCTGCTACCTGTGGGATTATTAGCTCGTTGCCTGCCTGCCCTGAGCCTCAGTATCCTTATTCGTAAAATGAAAATACAGACCTTAGTGACCTTATTTTCATTTTCTATTGCTGCTATAAAAAAATGACCACAAAATTGGTGGCTTAAAACAACATAAATTTATTATCTTATAGTTCTGGAGGTCAGAAGTCCAAAATGAGTCTCAGTGGGCTAAAGGGCTGTGTTCCTTCTGGAGGCTTTGGTGGGGAATGGCTCTTGCCTTTTCCTACTTCTACAGCCCCCTTGCTTTCCTTGGCTCATGGCTCCTTTCTATCTTCAAAGTAATAGATGTTGAAGTCTTTTCCTTTTCATTTCTTTTTCTTTTAAAAAGTATTGTATTTTGTTTTTAAATTGACAAATGAAAATTGGATATATTTATGGTGTACATATTTTGAAATATGTATACATTATGGAATGGCTAAATCAAGCTAGTTAACATATACATTACCTACATCTTTACCCTATTTTGTGGTGATAACACTTAACATCTACTCTCCTAGCAACTTTCAAGTATGTGATATATTATTATTAACTGTAGTCATTATGATGTACAATAGATCTCTTGAACTTATTCCTCCTGTCTAATTGAAATTTTGTATTCTTGGTCAAGTCTTTTTGATATCGTGTCACTCTGATACTCTTCTGCCTCCCTTTCCCCTATATAAGGACTGTTTTGATTACATTGGGAATATCTAGATAATCCAGATAATTTCAGCATTTTAATTACGTCAGGTCATTAGCACACTGATTCCACCTGCAACCTTAATTCCTCTTTGCCATATAGCATTACATATTTATAGGTCCTGGAGATTAGGACATGGATGTCATTTGGTGGCCATTAGTCTGTCACATCTTTTCAAGTAATTTTAAGTTTTGCTGTCCTATGAATTTATGGGATAATGTCATCTTAAGCCTGACTTGTCATAAAGGAATGAGACAGGTCCCAGTACCTAAAGCTTATCAGAACACATGGCATCATCTTAGTGTCCCATAGAAATTCTACCCACTTCTCAATCACTGAATGTGTATGACACTGATTGTTCTTTCTAGCCAGTCTTTAGCCAAAGATCATCACTTTAACAGTTTGATTCCTGGTGTCATTGAAACAGCAGCCAATTTTCCAGATCATCGGATGCCATCTGGTTACCAGCTATTGGAGTGAAAGTGCAAAACATCAGCAGAGCTCATTCAGGATGCTTCAGCGGTTTCACACACGGTGGTCCCTGTTATGTGGCAGTCTATGTCTAGCCTTACCAAGTCTAGATGAAATCCTTCCTTAAGGATGAAATGGAGTGTAAGATTGTTCCCTTGCCTTTAATATCACTGTGCTAAACACAACAGTCATGTTAGGGAGAATGAAATCTACCCAATTTCCCTTCTCTCTGACTTTCAGTGACCAAAAGTACACTTTGAGCCATTCTAATGTTTCTCTAAAACATGGCACAATGCTGCACAATGCTACCCAAACAACCCGATAAAACTCTGGTTTATGACCTGTAATAAATCATTATTCTGAACCGCCTTGCCAGTGTTCTTTGTAAAAGTTTTTACTAGAATATTTATGTTCTTGACTTTCAACATTGAAAGTATTTCGTAAGCCTAGTTTGAAATGGAGGAGTGAGTAGCAAGACATACTCTCTCCCCTACAAACAACAATTTAACTAGAAAGCCTGGTGAGGTGATGCATGACTGTAGTCCCAGCTACCAGGAAGGCTGAGGTGGGAGGATCGCTTGAGTTCAGGAGTTCAAGACCAGCCTGTGCAATACAGCAATATCCTCTTCTCTATTTAAAAACAAGAAACAATTTATCTGGAAAAAATTATAAAAACAATAACTTAAAGTATGTGGCTATTGTCCTAAGGGCATACAGAAAATGAAGAAATATTCAGTCAAATAGTCCACTAAATCTCAGTAAGAACAGTAGGGTCTGTGGCATATAAACGACAACCCACTCCCTCCCTCTTCTCCTCTCCCCCAACTCCATCTTATGAGAACTATTCCAGGAACTCTAATTTGGGGACCTGGAGGGAGAGGGAGCCCCCATCTTCTTTTGACCTTGTAAGAAGTAGGCTACTGGCTTTTCTCATCTTTTTTAGCTCCATGATGCAGAAGCTTTGTTCCAGGCAAGTATGGCTGAGTGGACCAGGTCTCTATTCCTCCACTCAAGTCCCATTGATAAGATAGAAGCTGTGCTAAGACATGGCACGCCAATCACAGAGCAGAGCTCCAATAGCTCCAGCGCACTTACAGAGCAGAGATTTCACTCTGGGAGGGGCAAGACAAGAAGACCAGGGAGCACTATATGATGCCCCCAGTGAGAGCCCTTATGGTCACTCATGCAGCAGGAGTGTCACTCTGTAGAAGCAGGCCACTGTCTCTGCCTCTGGCTCTTGTGCAATGGCACAGAGATTCCACCCAGGATGAGAGGTAGGCCTGAAGGGCAAAGGGCTCCATAGTTCTGCCTGAGAAAAATGACTTTATGTGGAAGAAACCGTGGACAATTCCATGCCAAAAAGTGCTGTTTAAAAAAACGGAGATTGTGATGTAATCAAAAAAGCTCTCATGGTTCTGTGAAACAGGCGAATGGCAGAGCACTAAGAAGTTTAATAGAGAAAACCAGGGAAAAGACACTCACGAAGAGCTCTCCTGGATCACACTCAACCCTGCTGGTCGGAAGTGCCATGTGCAAACTCTGGACATCACCGGTTCATGAGCAATCACAGCAAGGAGTGGAACAGACTCTAAAATGTTCCCCACAACATACAGGTCAGTCAACAAAGGGTGGAGGCTTCCTTGGCACTAGGGGCTTAAACATAGTCTCTGACCAACCACTGACTGAATTATAAGCTACACTTACCCAGGGGCAACTCCTAGAAAACCAGATTTAAAAATAAAATCTTATTCATCCTTTGCAGTGTGGAAGACATGCACACTTGAAATTATGCCTTCTCAGGATTTATGAGAGGGGTAAAATTGAAGCTACTAATCCCTGTTTGAACCTGGGGCAAAAACATAAACTCCTTGAACTGTGCTAACAGCCTCCAAACCACAAACACACGCAATGGTAAAGTATAAAAATCTAACTGGCCAAAGGGACTGAAGCACAACATTTAATAGTAGGTGGCTTATGCTGTCCCAGAAGCAACCTCTAGATAGCCAGGCTAAAAGATAAAAATAAAGAAGAACATTTTGTAACCTGAGACTTTACTGAATGGTAGGTGTAAACCAAAACATACTACTAGTAATAATAAATAAATGGATTAAACACCCAATCAAGAGACAGAGATTAGAGATTAGATGAAAAAATAAGATTGAAATGTGTGCTGTCTATAGGATATATACTTTAAATTCAAGGATACAAATAGTCTGACAGTAAGAGTAAAAAATGACATACCACGGAAACAACAACTGCAAGAGAACTGGAGTGGCTACACTAATATCAGACAAAACAAACTTTAAAACAAAAATGTTACTAGAGACAAAGAGGGGTATCTCATAATGTTAAAAGGTTAAATCCATCTGGAATATGTAAAAATTTAAAAACACATATGTGCCTGAAAACAGAACCCCAAAATGCATGAAGCAAAACTGGCAAAATTAAAGAAAAAAATAACAATTTAAAAATAATGGTTGGAGATTTCCATAATCCACTTTCAATATTAGATAGAAAAAATTGGCAGGAGATCAACAATGACATAGAAGATTTGAACAACACTGTAAACCGACTAGAACTAATGAACATCTCTAGAACACATTTTTTTCAAGTGCACATGGAACATCCTCCATGACTGATCATATGTTAGCCTGTAAAACAAGCCTCAAACATAAGGTGAATAAAATCATACAAAGTATGTTCTCTAAACACAATGAATTAAATTAGAAAGCAACAACAAAATTAAATTTTGAAAAAGCACAAATATGTGAAAATTAAACATGTTACTAAACAATGAGTCAATGAATAAATCATAAAAGAAATTAGAAATATATTCTGATGAATGAAAATAGGAACAATAAAATGTATGGCACAACTTATGAGATATAGCTAAAGCAGCAACTAGAGGGAAATTTGTAGCTTAAATTCATATATTAAAAAAGAAGAAAGAATCAAATCAATAACCTATCCTTCCATTAAAAAAAAGAGAGAAAACTAAACTCGAAGCAAGCAGAAAGAAGGTAAAAAAGTTTAGATTAGAAATAAATGAAAAGTGAAGAGAAAAACATTAGAATAAAATTAATGAAACCAAATGTTGGTTCCTAGAAAAGATCGACAAAATGGATAATATTATATCCACACTAAGAAAAAAGAGAGAAGTCTAAAATTAACAAAATAAAGAATCAAAGAGGGGATACCATTAAGGACCTTACAGAAATAATAAAAATTACAAAGGAATACTATAAACAACAATGTGCCAATAAATTAATTAGATAGCCAGATGAAATGGACAAATTCCTGGAAAAAGACAAACTACTAAAACTGACTCAAGACAAATGAAAAATCTGAATAGATATACAGCAAGAGATTGAATTAATAATTTAAAATCTTCACAAAAAGAGAAACCTGAGCCCAGCTGGTTTTGCTGGTGAAAGTTGCCAAATATTTAAAGAATAAATACCAGTCCTTCATAAACTCTTTCAAACAAAAGAAGAAAAAGGAACACTTTCAAAATCATTTCACGAGACCAGTATTACTCATACCACAATAAAGCAAAGACATCAAAAGAAAATGCAATTATAGATCATAATGTTTTTTGAATATAGATGCAAAAATCCTTAACAAAATACCAGGAAATTGAATCCAGCAGCGTATAAAAGGGATCATACAAAGTGGAATTTATCCCAGCAGTATAAGGCTGGAAATCATATGGAAATGAATCAATGTGATATATCATATTAACAGAATAAAGGACAACACCACATGATCATCTCCATACATGCAGAAAAGACATTTGACAAATTCAACACCCTTTCATGAAACATACTCAGCAAACTAGAATTAGAAGCAAACTTCCTCAACCTGTTAAAGGATATCTACAAAGAACCCACTACTAACATCGTGCTGAAGGATAAAAGATTGAATATTTTCTCTTTAAGTTAAGGGAAAAGACAAAGATATCTTCTCTCACCATTTTTATTCAGCAATGTATTAGTCAAGATAATTAGGCAAGTAAAATAAATACAATGCTTCTAGATTGAAAAGGAAAAAGTAAAACTATTTGTATTTATAGATGACATGATTCTGTCTATAGAAAATCTTTAAAAATTCATTAAAAACTATTAGGACTAATAAGTGAGTTCACCAAGGTTGCAAGATGTAAATACTGCCCGGAATTAACTGTAGATTCAACATATTGTCTGTCAAAACCACAGCTGCCTTTTTTGCAAAAATTGACAAGATGATCCTAAAATTCATATGGAAATGCAAAGGATCAAGAGTAGCCAAAAAAATCTTGAAAAAGAACAAAGATGGAGGACTTATACTTCCTGATTCCAAAATTTACTGCTGTACACAGCTGTAGTAGTCAAGGCAGTGTTATGCTAGTATATGGATAGACTTATGAGTCAATGGAGTAACATTAAGAGTCCAGAAATAAACTCTTACATTTATGGTCAATTCATTTTTGACAAGGATGTCAAGACAATTCACTAGGGAAGGACAGGCTTAATAACAAATAATGCTGGTGTAAATGAATTCTATATGCCAAAGAATAAAGTTGAGCTCTCTCCTTACAAAACTCACAAAAATTAACTCAAAATTCATCATAGACCAAAATGTACAAGATAAAAATATAAAATTCTTAGAAGAAAACTTAGGAGTACATTTTCATTTACTTGGATTAGGCAGTGATTTCTTAGGTATGAAACAAAAGCACAAGAGACTGAAGAAATAATAGATATGGATTACATAAAAATTAAGAACTTTTGTGCTGCAAATGACACCATCAAGAAAATGAAAAGACAACACACAGAATGGATGACAATATTTGCAAATCATATATCTGATAAGAAACTGGAATTCAGAATATACAAAGAACTCATACAATAATATAAGAGCTGGGTACAGTGGAGCACATCTGTAGTCCCAGCTATTCCAGACAGAGGCTGAGGCAGGAGGATTGCAGTTTGGCAGGAGCCCAGTAGTTTGAGCGTAATCATACCACTGCATTCTAGCCTGGGCGACAGAGTGAGACCCTGTTTCTAAAATAAATAGATACAATTAACAGCAACAACAACAACAATAATAATATGCAGAAAAATAATCTAATTAACAATTAGCAAAGAATTTGAATTGACATTTCCCCCCAAAAGATATACAGATGAAAAGATGTTCAGCATCATTACTCATTAGGAAAATGCAAATTTTTTCACTATGGGATACAAGTTGGAGAAATTTGGAGAGATCTAGAAAGAGAATATTCGGTCTTTCAGAATCTAATAGGAATGATGATTTCTCTTTTAAGAGATAGTGTCTCACTCTGTAGCCCAGGCTGGAGTACAGTGGTATCATCATAGCTCACTGTAGCCTCAAACTCATGAGCTCAAAGTGATCCTCCTGCCTAAGCCTCCTGAGTAGCTGGGACTACAGGCACATGCCATCACATCTGGCTAGGAATGGTGATTTTTTTTATAAATGCATTCTTACTTTTTAAAAAATACATTTTATTTTATTTTCCATGTGTTTTTTATTTGTATATATTCATGGGGTACAAGTGTAATTTTGCTATATATACAGTGTGGTGAAATCAGAGCCTTCAGTAAATACATCATTGAAGTAAGACATATTGTACCTATTAAGCAACCTCCCATCATCCACCCCGTCATCCCCTACTCCTCCGTATTTCCATTGTCCATCATTCCACACTCTGCTTCCATGTGTACACATTGTTTAGCTCCAACTTATAAGTAAGAACAAGCAGTATTTGTCTTTCTGTGTCTGAGTTGTTTCACTTAAGATAATGGCTTCTGGTTCCATTCATGTTGCTGCAAAAGACATGATTTCATTCTTTTTTATGGCTAAATAGTATTCCATTGAGTATATATACCACTTATCCAATCCTCTGTTGATGGACACTTAGATTAATTCCATATTTTTGCTATTGTGAATAGTGCTGCAATAAACATATAAGTGTAGGTATCTTTTTTACATATTGACTTCTTTTCCTTTGGATAGATACTTAGCAGTGGGATTTCTGGATTGTGTGATGGTTCTATTTTTAGTTCTGAAAAATCTCCATACTGTTTTCAATAGAGGTTATACTAATTTACATTCCCACCAATAATTCCCTGTTCTGTGCATCCTCACCAACATCTGCTATTTTTTAAAAAAATAATAGCCATTATGATTGGTATAAGATGATATCTCACTGTAGTTTTAATTTGTGTTTCTTTGCAGATTAGTGATGTTGAACATTTTTTCATATATTTTTGGCCATTTGTTTGTCTTTTTTGAAAATGTCTATTCTTGTCCTTAGGCCACTTTTTTAATGGGATTATCTGGGTTTTTTGGTTCAGTTGTTTGAGTACCTTGTAAATTATGGATATGGATCTCTTGTTACATGTATAGTTTGCAAATATTTTCTCCCATTTTACAGAGAGAATGTTCATTGTGCTCTTACTTTTAACTTATTGATCATTTTGTGTTTGCATTTAGTTGTATTACAAAAGCTAATTAAGCCTTGTGATTGTGAATGTAAAATCTCTTTCTCTTCTTTTTTCTCTCTTACTTTATAGGTACGGATATAGATATAGATATATAAAATTCCTATTATAATCCAAATTTCATCCTATAGTTTAATTTTATTAAATCTTCAGACTAAAGA
Source organism: Avahi laniger (assembly GCA_963575035.1). NCBI lineage: Eukaryota > Metazoa > Chordata > Mammalia > Primates > Indriidae > Avahi > Avahi laniger. The sequence goes on along the minus strand of CAUYSK010029487.1, from coordinate 16,865 downwards.
GGACTTGGTATGCTCAACTGGAATGAAATTTTATTGTAAAAGAGACAAAAAATTTGATGATGGCAACATTTATTTTTAAGGACATTTAAAAAAATTAAAACAATGTTGATTTCTGTTTTATTTTGACCAGGAAAAAATCAAAGTGTGGTGAGATTTCATATGATATCATTATTTATAAAGTATAAGGAAAAATAAGACCATAACTTGAATATGATGCTAAAATTATTTTAAAAGTGAAACATATCCTAGAAATATATGGCATAGGAAGTTTAAAACAAAGGCCATCATGGCTGATAAGTAACTGTTATCAAGAAATAAAAAAATAAAATCACTGTTATTAAAACATGGAGAGCTTGGCAATTATATATAAACCTTTTTTTTTCATCAAAATGGAGAAAAGTTTCTTTCAATATCATTTCTGCAAAGACTTCATCAAAATACAGCCAAGCCTCTCTTGCCTTTCATTATTATCAGATTAAATATTATCTAAGTTGGAAACGATAGGTCCTAAAATTATTAATTTTTCTTTGTCTTAAATCAACTTGAAATTTATTTGCTATTTTATTTTTACCATTAAATATTACTCATTTGACAAACATATATGTATATATAATATAAATATATATATAAACTGGTTAAATTTTATATATATATCAGAAAGCTATTTCCTTACTATATCAACACCAAAGGAAGGTAAAAAGTATTGGAATTAGAAGAAATTTTTGTCAACCAGTGAAGACATAAAACATCTCTGTTATCCTCCAGGAAATCTGGAATCCGTGATTTATAAGAATCAATACTTATGAGATCAAGTTTTCAAAATGAGTGTTCTGTTCAGATTATCATTATGGTAGAAAGATTTGTTGTCCTCCCCAATCTCCTACAGCATTATTTAAAATTAAAATCAATATATAAAGATATATTTTACTTTGCAATGGTGTTACCATTACTTATCAAATATCCTTCCCTCTTCCTTATGAGCATTGGCTGAACTTATAAGTGGATGAGAAAATTTTGGTTAGAAATATAAGCTCTTCTGTTTCCCGAAATTTCCAGCATATTTCTTAATGCAGAGGGGGAAAATTTCTTGTAGTAATGCTACATGCAGATTAAAAGTCAGAAAAAGTCTCATGTTTTATCTCTCATCATCTGAGCTCCATGTAGTCCAGCCTCTTGACAATATGTGTCGTAAAGTCAGATGGACAGCTTAAGTCACAGCAAGTATTCAGTAAGACCTTCTATTTATTTATTAATTATCAAAAGTCAATTAGACCCTGTGAAAATTTAGATCAGTCAGCCTTTCCAGAAATTGACTTATTCCAGACAACTAATTTAATAACCTACATTGAAAAGAAATATTTCACCTTGGAAATGAAGATCAAACTGAAGCTGAAAAGTATACTGATATACTATATACTGTATATTGATGGGGACGTGCTAAAAAGTATATGGAATTAGAAAAATGCATCTGCCTAGAGAGATAAACCTACTACAGCCTTATCTTGGCTAGTAGGAACATTCTCCTTAGGTGAGTGCCAACAAAACAGTACTCCATTTTCCAAACTGTCTCCTTTTCTTCTGATTCAATATTTATATTTGACCGATATATTAAATGAGCCTGAAGTTTGCTCTGATCTCTACTTTCTGTAGTATGATGAAGCAATGACTTGTCTCTGGTCAGGAATAAACTATCTTATTTAGACCATCCCTCAACTCATGAGTCTAGGAGAGATTGTGCTGAACACTCAGCATTATTTCATGATTCCTCTTACATTTTTGCTTTTGTTTGAAGGAGAGGAAAGTAAAATAGCACTACAGTATTCCTCTTGGGAATCACTCTTTTCTGTTTTCTTGATAAGAGATGGTAGTGAGATTGACTCCACTGTTGACTCCACTTCCTATTACAATGGTCCTGGTTACACCATTGGCATATCCCTACCTTGGACTGACAACTAATCCCATAAGCGTTTACAAGGTATGCGAGGACACTTGGTAAGACTGGTGGGTGAAAAAAGGCTCTTTTTATTCCACTGAGAAGCATGGTATGAGGAGATGAAGTCAGGACCTGCAGGAGCAATGCCAACCTGCTCCTGTCTCTAACAAAGCCTAAGGATAAAATCATTACCATAGAAGGCAGAATAGAGATATGGAAAATAATGGGCTCCTTTGGGCCTATCATTTGAGCTACTGGTTCAAATCTCACCTGAAATTAAACATATATATCTGTTTTTTAATTACTAATGAATAGATTTAATTTATATTTAAGTCAGTTTGATTTATGTTTTCTGTTGCTTACGGAAGGCACAACCAAAGAAATGTTACACAGCTGAAAAAGAAATGAATACTCATTCACCAAAAATAATAATTTTCTTTTTTTATTCACATAATGTATTCGACTATTAGGGAAACATTTATCACAAAAACCTGTGTGTGTTTTCAATCAGTGATGTGGTTCAGTGTGATTGGGAAGCACAAACAGGTGAAGAGTCGCATGTGGTGGGTGAACCTTGTTACAAGCAGATGTTTGGTTCTGATCTTTAGGCCGTAGAGGGGCTGCCACTTTGGAGTCCAGTGCTTTGTTCGATGCCTCCCTTAACTGTTTGTTTTACACTGTTAATTTCTTGGATGCTTTGCAAGTCTATTTTAGAGGCTTAAGTCATGGTGCTTGCAAACTCCTTCTGATGACCTTAAAAGGACAAGAAATTGACATGTTGCTTCTCTTAGTTCACATTTAAGTGCTTCTTAATAAAGGGTCACAATGTCAGCTAAAGACTACCGATGGCAGCTGCCTGCAATTTCTCCAATTTTCTATAATTTCTTTTAGCCTTTGAACTTCAAATGAGCAAAGATGAATTCCTTAAAAATGTTTTTTGGTTTTTTTTTTAAATAAATGCTATACCTATGTGCTATAATAAATACTAAGTTATACTCTTTATCTTTTACCCCAGTAACTCTTATTATACCTGTGTTGGACTTCCTGCGACATCCTCCCCTACCAGGCAAGTTTTTTTCCATCTTTATTTCTACTTTGGAAAATTGGCTCACTCCTAGTCCTTGTGATATACCATCAAAAAGGACTATTTTAGAAATCTTTTGGTTTATTTTTTCTTTTGTTTCTATTTTGAAAGATGACAAGTTTGCATCTAATGTTTTCAAAGAATAAGCATTTTTATTATTTCATATCTGATTGAGTCAGGCTTGAACTCATAGGCTTCATATACATGGTTTAAAGGAAAAAAGTCTTGGAAATTATTTATTTGGCTTTATCAAAGTGTAACTCCAGCCCAGTAGTTCAGGTTTTCCAAATACATCTAATTAATGGCTCAAATTACCTGGATTGACTTTCTGTGTAAAGCCCTTCTTTTCTTTACTGTTTAATATCTCAACATATGGATTTGGCTCTGATGCTCTACTGTAAATATTTTCTTAAAGGCTACCAATTCTAAACATGGAATGTAGTCTCTAGTCTTAATTTTTATGACACTTCTATTGTACTTTATAACATCAATTGCCTTTATTTCTCAATACAATCTTTTGCTTTAACCATTAGAATACAGAATCCTAGGCTTCTGAAAAAATGGTTTTTAAAACTCTTCTTATTCTTCTCCTTCATGGGCTCTACTTTTTCTTCTCACAACCCAAATGCAAGCATTTCAAATAACTTACTCTTTAATCTTTGACAGTTTTTCCTTTTCATTTGGTTCATTATCTGCTTCCAAGAACTCGAAGAGTCAATTCCATTGTAGCTTTCAAATTTGCTTCAATTATGCTGAGAGGCAAATCCCAAATGTTCAATGTCTACTTGATTCCTTGGAAAAAATTTCTTTCTTAGGCTCCTCATATCTATTATCTCCTCTTCCACGTATACCAAGAGTTGAATTCATTGAAAGCATAGCTCTGTTCTTTTTAGACCCTCATTCAAACTCTATCACTATACACTAATTCAGCTAAATTTCCTAACATAGCCTTTCAGAATCTCTACTGTCTATCTCTTCAACCCTGCTCTAACTATAGCAGCTGGACTTGGAAACTCTCTGTCATCCACCGTATTTACCAGACCTTGCACAAACTGAATACCACTTTTTCCAGGCTTTGGACCACTTCTTGCAAGGAAAAATACTCAATTCTCAAAAGGCTATGGTACTTCCTCCTTAGATGGGTTTATTGTATTTCTCACAGATATAAATAATTATATCTAGATTCCTTAAAAGTCGAACACAACCTGATTTTTTAAATAACTAAGCCATAACTTTATTGATTATATTATAATTTATAGAAATGTTTTATCTCTTTTGAGATTCTTCAATAGAACAATAAATCTTAATTCTATAGGTTAAAATTTTCTGCTTTGCTTCATTCCCATATACTTGAGAAGTTAAATTTGTTCAAACCATTGAGAAAACAAAAAAAATGAATCACCATAAAAGGTAAAATTCCTTTGGTAAACACACAATTAAATCCATGCATCCATTTATCCATCCATCTGTCCATCCATACCCATGTCCTAACATTCTAACATTCAACATGGAGATTTTGGTATTTTAAAGCCTTTTTCAATTGAAGCACAGTAACTTTTAAACATAGGACCACTTGTTTGATTTGAATACACAATTGAAATGCAGTCACTCTATTAAACATACTTAAAGGATAAACTGAGTAACAAGAAAAATGTTACTTTGTTCAAATATAATTTACAATAACCTAGTGTATGTCAAGCTGAAAAAAAGTGTACCTTGTTTCTAGATGCCTAAAGAAATTGATTGTGGTGTGGCAGAGTCAGTCAGACTAGGCAAATTGTTACTTTCCTTTGGGTACGAAATAAGTCCTGGCAGCTACTTTCCTGACATTCAGTGAGGTGACCATGTGAACTAGCTCAGCTGGCATGCATTGAGGGTACACAGACTATACTGATGTACAGTGATTGATGAAAAGTGGATATGTTTTTTTTAACATAAAAATTTGAGGCAACAGGTGATATAAAACTCAAAAAGAGGTCACTATAAGCAGCAGTAGATACTTTTAAAGCTAAACAGTACCTCCTGAAAGTTTTTCTTTAACAGTAAATAAGAAATTAAAAAATAATGTATGTTTTCTCTTGATATATTATAAAGCAATATTATAAAATGACAGTTCCTCATTTTAAATCCTCCTATTTTGTATGATTTGATAAGATTGGAATATAATTTTCTTCGATTTTTCTTTGAAAAATATTCTGGGGGAAAAATGCAGTTGAGTTTAACTAATACCTCTTGAAACACAAAAAAGGAATAAAACATGTTTTATAGTCATCCCTCAGAATGAAACAAAGTGAATGAATGCTATTAGAATAGAAGGATGGAAACTTAATGGAAAACCAATTTAACTCGGACAAACACCTGGCAAACCTGAGCATTTTGTTTATTAAATTTCCAGACAGAAAAAAAATTATTTTTCCTTGCATGTTCGAATATATAGCATTTCCTACCCTAACCAAATGTGCTTCCTAATTTAGCGTAAACTTCCTCATACTAATTCAGTATCTCTAAATATTATTTATCGTGGTCAATGACACTGTTTTATCTACCTTGTTTTCTCACCAAAAATATATGAATGACATCCGGACACTGTTAGGGAATACATTTTAACTGAGGTTCCCATGGTCTGCATCACCTATTGTTTGAAACACAATAAACTGGCAGGGAGTTATAAAACAAGCAACAGTTGCTTGGCATCTGGAAATACATGATGTGATATAATTGCTAGGTATTTTGTAGGGGAAGTGGTCACTCTTGTACAAATCTTATGTCCGTTAACTGACTAGCACAGGTCTACAATATTTCTTACTCAATTTCTTTCACTGATAAGAGCTCTGCACAGTTTACCTCTTACTGAGAACCAAATGTCTCTGTATCATCCTTCAAGGGACTAAGAAATCCTCTTTTGCTCTCATATTTAATCAAAAGATATTTTGAGGATTTGGTGACACTATCTCTCTTTTCCTCTTTCACAAAGATGAGCAAAAATAATGCAGTTTCTTCTAAGAGCATCCATAGGAAAAACAATTGCATATCCATAAGGAAACTAAAATATCATTATCAGACTCTAACATCAATTCATTGTCAGGAAAACATCTTTTAAAAATATTTTCAAGTTTTTTGTGAGTAGGCTTTCCATCTGTAGGATCACTTGCCTACTTCAAAAAAACAACACAAAAACCTACCCCAAATTGTGAGGATTAATAGTTGATATTTGTAGGATTTGTAGATGTGGACAATAGACTCAGTAAATATCAGTGAGATAAAAACCTTGATTTCTGAGGAGAAAAGCATTTATCTATATTATATTTAAAATAACTCAAATGATCAATAAACTGAAATTAAGAATATGATGTTTCATACTTTCCACCCTCTAGCTTCCTTTCAATAATAAAATAAAATTCAATCTTTCATAATTTAAAAAAATTCCTACTAATTATTAAGAAAGTAGGCTTCCACTCTAGCACACTCAAAGAGAGAAGGAATTTCTGGCACCTGAAAAAGAAGAAAGTCTCAGTAAACATCTAAAATTGTCACCTCCTTTGAGAAGGAAACTACAAAAACAAAATAAAACAGAAACTTTGACATATTTAAGAAGTTAAGAAGTAAAAACACTACACAGAAAAATAATATAGCTGTATATAACCTGTTTAAAAATAGGACAGGAATTTGAAAAACAAAATGCATTGAGAAAAGCTTAGTTTGGAGCTCTTCCATTGCACATTAAATCTGTTTGCTCAAGATTTAATACTAATGAGATCTGTATGAACACTTAATCATGGTTACTTCAATTATTGCCTAATAGTAAAAGTCTTGACTATTGACTAATTACAGAAAATGGAATATTATGCAAATTATGTGAGTGGAAATACTAGTAGCAAAACACTTTGAATCCTGTTCTCTAAGTAAAATGTTTTCATTTCCTATTGCCCCAAATGCTGTTATACATATTATTTCTCTTCTTTAAAGTAGAACAACCAAGCCATCATAATTCTTTAGTGAACAATTAAAACATTTTCATAGTCAATTTATTTCAGAATCAAATTTCATTAATAAATACATTAATTCATTTTTATTAATAAAATTAATAAAATAATTTTATTTCAGAATAAATAATTTGTATTTTATTCACCTTAAATATTTAAGTAATAATCTAAATAATGAACCAACTAGCAAAAATATCCCAGATTATATTTAATTAAATTCAAATGGAAGTTGATTTTAATGCTTGGCCAGGTAAGTGATTAAAAAGTTGACTTTAGAAAACTGTACAAAGTATACCTACAGAATAGAGGGAAGGACTTCATTGAATTAAACAAAATAACAAGAACAACAAAAACAATGAGAAGAGTGACATCACAATTGAATCAAAATAGGAAAGAGAAATGGAAATTATCCTTGAAGCATTTAAGAGTTCACCATTAAGTCCACTTTTACTGTTGCCCAGCCAATGATTTTTCATTTTCGGAAGAATGGTTTTAACTCACAAAATAAGATGTTTTAATTTATAAATACAAATATGTTACATAGACAATATGAAACTTAAGTAGAGAAAACTTCATAGTAATCTCAAAGGATTCTCATTTCAGAACTGTGATTTGTTTCCAACTCAATTTCCCATTCACATCATGGACACCATGAGTCATTGTGTCTCCAAACTACATTCTTTCCCCTTTCATGAATAACCCTTCCAGTATATATCTGATTGACCTTCTCACTTTATGTCTTTCTTCCTTCCCTTTTTTTCTAACTTGAATTACTTAAAGTATTTATTTTGAGCCTCTGGGTCATCCTGAATATGACTGTAGACCATGTGGGAAATAGCTTTCCCTTTTGTGTAATGTGGCAAACACAATCAGTTAGCACTTTGCGTAATACTATGTATCTATTGGAGTTCAGGGACTTAAAAAAATTTAGATGTTGATAGGCAAATGGATTCTGGAATCAGAATGCTTGGATTTAAATCTCATCTCTAACACTGGTTGTGTGATGTTAGGAAAGTTGAATGAACTTTTTCAACTTTTATTTTCTTATCAGGTAAAGGAAATCAATACTAATACTTGGCCGAAATTACATTTATTGGTGAAAGAATTATGCCTTTGTAGAAACTAAATATCAGAAAGAAAAGCTAAGACAAAAAAACACATGATTGTGGCAGAAAGCTATTAATTACATCTTAAAACAAACTAGTAGTGCTTTTAATAATTGAGTTTATATGTAGTACAAGTCTGGGAAAGAACACTTACGTTTGGTCCATTTTACACACACACGCATACACAAAAATTTCTTAATATACTGATTGACAAGTCAGAAAAAAATTATTAGAATGCGTAGTGGAAATAAGCAGTTGGTAAAGGTACTAGAGATGAGAGCTATGTATTCTATTATGTTTATTAAGCATGAGCATGTATATTCTCTTTTTTAAGAATATTTTTGTGGCAAAAATTAAGATAGAAATATTTTGTCTTAAACTTCATGCACAATGCAAATACATAGGTACAATTTATTTTTTTATGTCTTTCTTATCTCTTGCCTTCCTAAAATAATTTATCTCAGTCATATACAAAACAATGAGTATCTCTTTACATTTTCAGGTGATTATTTTCTTTGTTATGAAAATTACATGGGTAATTTTTTCAGTATAAAATAAAAATAAAGATAAGCAAAATTGAGAAAAGTATGTCCAAAATTTCTAGTACCTTAAGATAACTGCTTCTAATGATTTGGTGTATCTCCTTCTATTTGTGTATGAATATATATTTTATGAAAATGAGACCCAAATATACATATATACATATACAACTATACATCATCTGCCAAGTCTAGTGCTTGGTATAGACTAGCGCTTCAATAAATATTTTAGTTAATGAGTAAATTAATAAATAAATGATTTCTAATAACAAATGGAGAAAGATCCATTTAGAAATATTTGATCAAATTTATAAAAAAATATTAACATTCTTATTAGAATTATTTTTTATATTTAGATCAATTTTGTAGTTTAATAATACTATATTAAACTTTTCCTTCAAGGAACAGAAAATATCTTTTCATCTATGTATGTCTTTTATATTTCACAGTAGACGTTTTCAGTTTTCTTTAAATATATTTTAGATATTTAGATTTTTTTGATTGAAATTACAAAGAGATATAATGGTTACAATAATAGTAATGGTGGTTATTTTGCTTTGTCTTTAATGTTAATAGGCATTTTAATGTTTAATATTTAATGTTAATATTCTAGTGGTTCATTGTACAGTGTGATACTGGCAGTTGGTTTCAGAAAGATTGTTTAAAGTATTAATAAAGACTACTTATTCATATTTTACTATAAGTTTTCATAAGAAATTGCTTTTTCTGATTAATCAAAATGACCATTATTCTTCTTCTTTGATCTATCAATGAGATAAATTACACGAATTAATTTCTTAATGTTAAATCATCTTAGCATTCTTGGAAGTAATTAAAATAATTACTTCCTGGTATTTTATTTTAGAATCTTGGTATTATTCATAAGTGATAATCTTCTCTGGTTTTCATTTTTTCTTTTTTATTTCTTTCAGGTGTTGGCACTAAGTTTATGCTAGCTTCAAAAGATGAATTAGGAAATTATCCTTTTAACTCCATAATTCGAAAAAATCTATATAACATACGAATAAGAATTATTTCTACTTTGAAAGTAAGGTAGGGCTCGTGGGTAGAATAGTTTGTACCTGTTGTCTTTTTTGCAGTAGGGTTTTTTTTCCTTCATTTTAAATGACAATTTTATTTAAACAACAGGATGCTTGACTTGAAAGCAAAACTATCTAGGATTCGGGGTCTTTTTTAAGAGTAATTTATCCCTTCTTAAACACAAATTGCCCTACATGTAACAGCTACACACAAAAAAGTTATAAAATTGTTCTTGGTTTTACAATGATAAATGAAAATCATTAAAATTCTCCAAGTGACCAAGGTATGCAAGGATTTTTATGTTGTTTTTTTGGTTAAAACAATGAAAGCAAAATAATTTGCTGGAATATAAAGATGAGAACTGAATGAGCATGCCACTAACGGAGAAAGGGGGTATTTTCATAGAACCAGTACTTTCCCCCATCCCATCTCCACTTATTGTCAATCGAAACATACCATTGGCTATTTAGTTTAAAAAATGTAATGCGCTTATGCACATATACCAGTTACTTTATTTACAATAAAGGAATGGGGAAGGGGGAAATGAAAGAATAGAGGAAACTATATGGTAGTAGTCAGCTACCATGTGGTGGAAACAAATTGCAGTTTTCTAGTTGAGAATGTCATCTTGGTCTGTAAGAACAAAGTTCTGGAGTAAAATAGCAGTTTCCCTTTATAGTAGACACCTCCTGTCTGCTTCTGAGATACATCAATTGTATCTGCCATTGTAAGAAATAATACTATACCATGTATGCAGTTTTTTCTAATAGCAATATCTTGCAAAACTATAGCACACTAGCACGATCAGTATATTGACACTAACACAGCCAAGATACAGACCATTTCCATCACCACAAGGATCCCTCATGTTGCCCTTTTATGGTCGCACTTACTTCTCTCTCCTCTTCACCTCCTTAACTCCTACGAACCACTAATATGTTCTCCCTATCTATAATCGTATCATGTCAAGAAGTTATGTAATTGGCATCATGCAGTTTGTTGCCATTTGGTATTGGCTTTTTTTCTTACTAGAATTCTCTGGAAATATATCCAGTAACAATTCTAGTTCCTTTGTCTTTCCATAAAATTTTAGAATAATCTTGTTTATAGCTGTAAAAAATCCTGTTGGGATTTTCATAGATTTTATTAAATTTCATGAAATTGAAATACCAATATAATTGACTAATTGACATCTTTACTATGTTTAGTCTTTGAATACATGAACATAGGATTCTTTCCCACTTACGTAGCTCTTTGATTTCTTTCATCAGTGTTTCGTAGTTTTCAGCACACAAATTCTGTATGTTTTATAGATTTTTACCTAAGTGTTTCATTGCAAATGACATTATATTTTAAATTTTGGTGGCCATATATTCACTGGTAATATATGAAATACAACTGATTTTGTATTGTATCTGTGTCTTGTGTCCTGCAACCTTGCCGAATTTACCTATTAGTTCAAGAAATTTTTTTTGGAGATTCCTTGGATTTTCTACATAGACAATATGTCATTTGCAAACAAGGACAGTTTTATTTCTTTCTTTCTAATCTGTGTGACTTTTATTTCTTCTTGCGTTATTGCATTGGCTAGGACTTCCCATACACTGTTGATTAAGGATGGTAGGAGCAGAAATCCTTGCGTTTTTCCCAGTCCTTGGGGGTAAGCATTCAGTCTTTCACCATCACTTATAATGTCAAATTTTGTCAATGTTGTTTCCACATCAATTGACATGATCATGAAATTTCTGTTAGTCTGTTAATATGGCGGATTACATTGACTGCTTTTCAAACATTGACCTAGCTGTGCATGCCTGGAATAAACCCTACATGGCCAGGTGTATAATGCTTTTCTATGTTGCTGAATTCTATTTGATAAAATTTTCTTAGGGATTTTTGCATCTGTAGTCATAAAGCTTATTGGTCTGTAGTTTTGTTATCGCTGTTCTTTTGAACTGTGTTTATCTTGTTTTGGTATTAGGTAATACCAACTTCATAAAATGAATTGGGAATTATTTCTTTCTCTTCTATTTTTTTGGGAATAAATTATGCAGAAGCATGTTAATTTTTTTTCAATATTTGAGAGAATCCCCAGTGAAACCATCTTGGACTGAATATTTCTTTTTTGAATGTTTTAAAATTATAAATTCAATTGTGGTAGCTTCTTCTTCTTCTTCTTCTTTTTATTTTTTTTCTTTTTTCAGTAATTAGCCCTTTTTAGCTAAGTTGACAAATTTATGTGTGAACTTCCTCATAGCATTCCCTTATGATCATCTTGATGTTTGCAGAGTGTGTAGTGATATCCCCTATTTTGTTTCTGATATTGGTAATTTATATCTTCTCTCTTTCTTCCTTTGTCAATCTTGCTAGATCTTTGTCGATTTTATTGAGTTTTTCAAAGAGAGAGCTTTTTGTTTCATTGAGTCTCTATTGTTTTTCTATTTTCAATTGCATTGATATCTGTTTTCATTATTGTTATTTCCTTCCTTCTGCTTGATTTTTGTTTATTTTGATCTTTTTCTCATAGGTTCTTTAGATGGGAGTTCAGATAATTGATTGGAGATTTTTCTCTTTTCTAATGTAAACATTTAGTGCCATAATTTCCCTCTCAATACTGCCTTAGCTACTGAGTCTCTCTGCGTTTGACATGTTGTGCTTTGGTTTTCATTCAGTTCTATGTATTTCTTGATTTCTTTTAAGACTGCTGTTTCACCCATGAATTATTTAGCAGTGTGTTGGTTAGTTTCTAAGTTTCTAAGTGTTTGGAGGTTTTCCTGTTATCTTTCTCTCATTGATTTTTAATTTGATTCCAGTTACTTGACCTGTAAAATGGGGATAATAACTGTACTTACAGTATTGTGAGGATTAAATGAGTTAACATGTAGAATGGTGCTGGGTACATACTAACTACTTAATAAATTTTATTGTTGTTACTATTTTTAATAATTAAGATCTTATATAACACTGTTTCACAGAATACGGGAAGCAAAGGGGAAAGCCCTCCAATTTATTTACCTAAAGCTGTTTTAACTTTGATACCAAAACTGGTAAAAGAGAATGCATATGATAAAAAATATAGATCCAGTCACATATAAATATAGATACAAAATCTTAAGAAATTATTTTCAAATTATTACCTTTATATATTAAACAATAATAACAATGATAATACTTCATGAGGAAAGAGGTTTTCAAAATAAAAAAAAGAACCTACCAACACAATGCACCAGAACATTGATTAAATTAGAGGAAAAGAGTATCATCTTACTAGATGTAGACACATTTGATGAAATTTAACAGTCACTGGAAAAACAAGCCAGCAACCTAAGAACATAAAATAAATACCTAAACCAGATTAAGGGTCTTTATCAAAAATGCAAGAACAAGCAATACATATGATAGTGCAACGTTTCCATTAAAGTCAGGAAGACAAAACATTTTGACCATTCAACACTATACTGTACTGGAGAATTTCAGTAATGTAATAATTAAAGAAAAAATGAAGAATAAAAATTAGAAAAGAAGAAACAAAAAGGAAAAAACATCATTGATATGTGATAGTTTTCATGGATAAACATAAGATTTTAATCAGTAAACTCTTAAAACTTAAGATTTCCATGTTGTGATTGGATTCAATATCCATACATATATGAAAATCAATAAGTTTCTTGTGTTTTAGCAGTAGTAAATTAGAAAAGAAGAAAATAATCCAAGAAATAAACACAATGAAAGTTTTTCTCAGCTTTTGGGGGATATTTTAAAAGCCACAGATAGACATAAATGTAAAGACAGAAGCAAAAATGACAAAGAACCTCCCATTTTACATGTGTTGCCAATCAAAAATGCAAGATACATGAAGATAAGTAATGTTGAGAAAGATCATCCACAAAATTAACAATGAAAAGTTAGACTCACTCCAGACTACATGCAACCTGAGGAAAAAAAAAAAGAACTTTAGGATATTTGTTTTAAAATTTCTTAAAATTTTTTTATCCATTCATTCATTCATTCATCCCTATTGTGCACCTACCTATCAGGTGCTGTCCTAATTACACATGGTGTAGCGGGGAGATAGGCAGGTAAAGCACAACTACACTCTAATATGGTCAGTGCTGAATTTTTGTGAATATCAGAGGAAAGAAAGTTTTGTAGTAATTCTGCTTAATACAGGAATTGGTGAGTCAGTCCATGGGTTAAATTTCTTCTGCCAAATGAGGGATACATATGACTCTATGGAAAAAATCTGAGTTCCTTGTACTGGGGATGCTTTTCTCTAGACAGCTTAGTAACACTACCATTCTGTTTGTTTCAGAAAAATTTAGTAATTTAAGGTAACAGATATTAGAAGTTTTCCTTTAAGAATCTCCAACATTTGGAAAAGTTAAAATAAATATATGTGTATTAGTTCCTATACCAGTATCAACTTATTTTATTAACTAGATTAATTTACATATATTTTACTATCAAATTACAGTCTAGGTCAGGGATCATTCATTGGTAATATAAAGGAAAAGCAAATGTGGATATTTAGAATGCAAACTTTAGCATTTCCCATTCTGGTAAGCTCAGTGGGTGATACCATCAGGCCTGAGCCAAAATGCAGGGACTTGCTTCCAAACAGCTTGACCTAAAATAAAGATAATAGAGGAGCTATTTTCTTTGGTTTCCTTTCACATTTGCTTTGGGTTTTTTGTTTGTTTGGATAAAAACACCAAGGATCACTCCACCATTTGGGTAAAACATATTTCTTGCAGAAGCCCTTCCTTCCCCTAGATGCAGAAAACGATCCCATTTACGTTAGTGCAATAAATCTAAGAAATTAAGGTTTAACTATTGTCATCTCTTTGTCCAGTTGATGATAAAGATCTGTGTGAAGCTTACATTCCAGAGGTGTATTCATTCAGTTCTACAAAGTGGACATTTTTTGCAAGCATCAGCTTCCTCTGGACTTCTTGATGTTTCAACTAAATAAAGTTACTATTGGCTGTTTGTAAGTAGTCAAAAATAAGGCTTTTTCCTACTAGCCTCAAAAGGATTAGTTTATATTTCCATCTCAGTTTCAAATTGCTTTCCCATCTAGTATTTCCGCTGATTTTGGTAGCAGCCTAGTGAGACAGGCAAGTGTAATCGTCCTTATTTTATATGTGAAGAAATAAAATCGCTAAGAGATGATGTGATTTTCAGTAGAACTGACTCTTCTGGCTCTTTGCCTAGTGTTCTTTTATTAAATTCATTTACTCAAACATTTATTCATCAACACATATTTATTGAGTGCCTATCAGAGTGCCTAGGAACTCTACTGCCTATTAAATTTGATTGTCGCTGTTCTTTATAAGTATTATAAAAATTTCTAGTGACAAGAACTTCCAGTATTAATTGTGAAGAGAATATTTCTAGTTTAATTATTTAATTTTAAATTGGTCTATGTTATGATTACAGTTTGCACAGACATCAAGTTTTATAATGCATTTAGCCTAAGTTAATGAGAATTTAAATATAATATTTCTGGTATTGAGAGCAATGAAATAAATATTTCATAGCAAACATTTCAAATTTTTTTTCCCTAGTGGTGGATGAATTTGGCTTGCAAGGTGATAAAGTCAGACTCTTGATTATAATCTATGAGCTGCTTTTAAAATTACCTATCCACCAAATATTGGAAGCCCACAATTTTCATCCATCAAATACACTCTAATATGCTCTAATGTTGTTTGTATTCACTCTCTCCAAGTGCTTACTATGATCAGTCCCTTTCCTATTAGATATAAAAAAATTCACCTTTTTTGCAAACATATACTACAATATTTATTCTATAACATACAGCAGATGTTCATTGATTTTTTTCTTTGCTAGTTACTTTTAATGTCCTGACAATGCAAAGAAGTAGCATAAGAAGTGGGGAGCAGGGAGGTAGCAGTGAACTCAGTAACTCAATTTCCTTTCCACTCCTTGTAGCCAAGAACATCTCAGATCATTGTTCACAGCCCAGTATGGCAATGTCAGTGTTCAGATGTAAGGTTTTTTCCCTTCACATATTTATCCAGTTGTCCCACACCATTTATGAAAATAACCTTCCTTTCACCCTTGAATTACTATGTCACCTTTGTATCAAAGATAATTGACCACAAATGTGTGAGTCTCTTTCTAGACCTCATTCTATTCTACTGATTTATTTTTCTATCATTAATTAATTCATTATTTAGAGGTGGATCTCTCTCTGTCGCCTAGGCTACAAGGCAGTGGCACAGTTGCAGCTCGTAACAGTCTTGAACTTTGGGGCTCAAGCAATCCTCCTGTCTCAGCCTCCTGTGTTACTGGGATTGCAGGTGTGAGCCACCACACCCAGCTTTCTATCATTTTTTAATACTAAACTGTCTTGATTACTATAGCTTTGTAATTTGGCTTAAACTTAGATTGTGTGAATCCTCAACTTTGCTCTTCTTTTTCAAGGTATTTTTGGCTATTTAGCTCTTTTGCATTTCCATATTAACTTTAGAATCTAGTTGTCATTTTGTCCAAAAAAAAAAATAAAGGCTCATTGAGATTTTATGAAGATTGTATAGAAGCTATAGATAAATTTGTAGACAATTGACAGCAATATTGAGCCTCCTAATCCATTAGCATGTTATATCTTCATTCATTTAAGTTCTTTTAAATTTATTTCAGTATGTTTTATATTTTTATTGTAAGTTCTTGCATATCTTTTGTTAATTCTTTTTTTTTTTTTTTTTTTTTGAGACAGAGTCTCACTCTGTTGCCCAGGCTAGAGTGAGTGCCGGGGCATTAGCCTAGCTCACAGCAACCTCAAACTCCTGGGCTCAAGCGGTCCTACTGCCTCAGCCTCCCAAGTAGCTGGGACTACAGGCATGCACCACCATGCCTGGCTAATTTTTTTTTTCTATATATTTTTAGTTGTCCAGATAATTTCTTTCTATTTTTTTTAGTAGAGACGGGGTCTCACTCTTGCTCAGGCTGATCTCGAACTCCTGAGCTCAAATAATCCGCCCGCCTCACCCTTCCAGAGTGCTAGGATTACAGGCATGAGCCACCGCACCTGGCCTTGTTAATTTTTTTAACTTAAGGGTATGTTATAAATAATTTTGTGTATATTGTATTGCAAACAATTTTTTAAATTAAATTTTTCTAATTGCTTGCACCTAGTATATAGAAATATAATTAATT
>CAUYSK010029485.1:0-46039 GCA_963575035.1 Avahi laniger | reverse complement strand
GCCGGAGTTAGTGTTTAACCCTGTCCTTTCAGCTGCTCAGGTCAAAAACCCTTGTTAGATCCGGTTCCCCTCGGCCCCAGGAACAGAGAGGCAGAGTCACCGAGGCTGCAAATGGCAAAGGAGTTTATTGGCTAGCTCGAGCTAGGGTCCAAGTCCCAGCGCACCAACGCAAGTGGCCTCCCTATGAACCAGGATCCCGTCCTGGGGAACGAGTGACGCTTTTATACTTTCTTTTGCACACGGCACACCGGTGGCACACAACACGCAGGTTCCACACGACATGCTGGGCACACCATCCCCTGTCCCTCCTTAGTCCATTGGTTCCTTCGAAAGTGGCAGATTGTTTTGACTCCTGATTGGTTGGCTCCAGGCCTCAAGATTTTCAATTTTCGCGCCGGCACCAGTTTTGGTCCGCGTTTTAGTTTCGGGGGAAACTGAAACTTAGGCCTATTTCAGGAAATTCAGCTTGTCATGGAGTCACTCCTGCTCTCACTCCTGTATTTAACAAACAACTAAAAGCAAGCACGGTTACAGAAGCAAATGGCATTACTTACAATCAAAGAGAACACATTTTTATAATATCAAACAATTTGTTCCACACAAAACAAAGTACATCCTCCTCCTATCAATTCCTATCTTTCACCCTGCACCATCATAATTTTCTCTGTTCTTTCATATCTCTACGCCCAGCTCACTGATCCCAGCTCACTGTCTCCACTCCTGACACCTTTGCACAAGCCACCCTCATCTCTTGCCTGGAGTAGCAATAGTCTCCAAATAAACTGCTCTCTAGCCTTGCCCTTTTACAGTCTAGTCTTAGCGCAGTGTGAGCCTGTTAAACATAACTAGTGTTCTGGCAGTCCTCTGCTCGAATCTTTCCCATCTCGGAGTAAAGCCAAATTCCTTATCGATGCCTGACAAGGCGCTACACAATCTGATCTGATCTTCCCTTTAGCTTTCTGGTCTCCTCTTCTACAGTGACTCTTCCCTTTCTCTCACCGTGTTCCAGGACTTCTAGCTTTTCCTGGTGAACATGCCACACCTGAACTTTCCACAGGGCTTTTGCACATTTTGGCATTGCAAAAAAGTCCATCATTTGGGTCACTTAAGTACCGTGATCTGAGTAATCTGCATTGTATCTAGTTCATTACCTTCTCTCTGGAACATTGTTTTCTAACTCTACATTGAGATTTATTTTTATTCCAATAAAAAGCTAAATAATCAGGAAGACTTAAGGAAGTACTGAGATTGCTAGTACTAGAGCAATGTGGTTTTATTATTGGGAATGGAGTACTTTTTAAAAAAGAAACTACATAACCCAAACAGGTAAAAATAGAGCCTATTAATGTCTAAAATCCTAGAAGATGGTTTTTCTTGTCACCAATGGGATAAATGGATGAATGTACTCCCTGGGACAGATCCAAATTCTGTAGGATCTGAAACTAATACAATGGAATATGAGATTGAGGATATGACATCGAACTATACATTTAGGTACAGGGCCTTGGAAGAGCCCTGAAGGTTAAGTCTCATTAGCTTCATGGCAAATCTTCCTCTGATGATGATGGTGGTGTGATGATGGGGATGAGTGTTAACACATCGAGCACTTACATGCCAGACACTCTTCCAAGCAGTTTTCATACTCTAATCCTCAAAACAACCAAAGGCATTACGCCAGAGGTACAGAGAAGTCATGCCCAAGGTCACACGGCTGGGAACCGGAGTTGCTAGGAGAGGGCAGAAAGGAAAGTAACGCTCATCTGGGAGCAGAGGCCTCCGTCCAACCCCATCTTTGCCACCCATCCGTTCGGAACCCTGGGGAGAAAAAATTGCTTATCTTTGCATGTATTATACATCATTGATTTCAGCCATAAAATAGGAATATTGACACCTGCCATGAACCCTTGACACTGTTGTTCTGAACTCTAGAGACAGGATGTAAAAGTAAAGTGCTCAGAAATGTAGTGTGATATTAAAAATAGCTTTCTGTTCCACCTCAATACTGTTGTTGAAGCTCAAAAATATATTTAGTTTTAATTTCACTTCTAATGTTTCTAATTTATTTCTTGGACGTGATTTTTTTTTCAGGTTACTTGTCTGCAAGACTTTTTTGGTGATGATGACGTTTTTATTGCATGTGGACCTGAAAAATTCCGTTATGCCCAAGATGACTTTGTCCTGGATCACAGTGGTAAGGTGGCAATTCATTGGCCATTTTTGTCACCCCTGAAATGAAGGCTTAGGATTTAGCTACTCAGTGCATGTGAAGAGGCGTGACATGTTAAAGAAAGATGGCATTGGCAGTACTCTTTTTGAACTAAAGAAAATACAGAATAACTTGTAAGCATTTGCCTAGTTATTTAAAAAGGAAAAAAAAGAAAAGCAAAAGAAAAACCCAACACCTAATTCAAGTGTCGTTGAAACCGCAAGTGGGGTTTGGTCTAGGTCCATTTGCTTGTCGCACAAAGATTCAATTATTGAGACGAGGATTGTCTGGGAAAAAAGGAATTTTTAATAGGACAGACATCTTGTCGGAAGAATGGGAGAAGCAGCCTCAAATCCGTTTGTCAGACCAAAGGAGATCATGAACTTTTAAATGAGGGGGCATGTGCCTTGGGGCAGTCGTGGTGTAACTAACAGGGGGGGCTACAGGTATTGGGGGAAGATTGTGGGGGATGGTGAGTCTTGCCATCAGGAACTGTGCCCAGGGGCTTTCAAAATCTCAGCTCCTTTTTCTTGCAGAAAACCCACCATTGCTTGGAAACAACTCAAAAGGTCATGTAGTTTGTTGAGGGAGAGGATTATAAAAACAAACAAAACAAACATATAGGGATCATCGAAATTTGTTCATGGGGCCAATTATACAAGTAGTTATCATTTTTAGCAGTTCAGTTCCATCTCTTCGTGCATTATTTTGCCTCTGAAATGTCTTGCACCCTCCTTCAGAACCACCTTTAAATGCATGGATCGTGTTGAACCTCAAACAATTAGTTGTCCATTTTTCATGATGTTTGTGTGCATAAAAAAATACTTAATAAGATAACTAAATTGTTAATGTTGATTATCTGAGGTTTCTTTTAACCTCATTGTTTTTGTTTGCAACTTTTTAAAAGTAACATGCATTGTTTATATAGTTACATGCTGCATAATGATATTTTGGTCAATGACAGACCGTATATACAATGGTGGCTCCATAAGATTAAAGTACCATATTTTTACCGTACCTTTTCTATGTTTGGAGGTGTTTAAGTATACAAATACTTGCCACTGTCTTACCAGTTGTCTACAGTATTCAGTACAGTCACATGCTGTACAGGCTTATAGCCTAGGAACAATAGGCTGTACCATATAGTCTAGATGTGTAATGGGCTATACCATCCAGGTTTATGTGAGTACACTCTGTGATGGTCACATAATGGTGAAATTCTCTAATGATGGCATTTCTTAGAGCGTATCCTTGCCGTTAAGTGACATATGATTGCATTTAGAAAAAAAAATAGTCATAGGTGGAATAAAAAAAATTCTCTTTTCTTGATTTTAGCCAATATATACAGTTTTCAACTATTTAGCAATAATCTCAGTGATTGCAAATGTTATTCTGGGAGTGTTGCTTTACCCTGTTGTATTAAATTACCTTAAACCTATTTCAGTAACTGATTATTTTAGCCGATAGTGAAATCGATTTCAGCTTTAAATGAGGTACAATTATACACGCACACAACATTTCAGAGGAGCAGGATCTTAGAAATATAGTCTTGCTCTTTAATTTTATAAATGAGGAAAGTTGGCTATTAAAAAATTAGATGGACAGTAGGCCACTTCCAGTTGTAGTGGTTCTGACCGTCCAGAATTAGAGAAATATATTACCAAATAAACATAGTGATGTCAGGTTTTAGTCTAAAATGTCGATTCTTAGTGTGCTCATGGCCTAAGAATGACCAGACACACCTAAGTAAGGCAAGCACGAAAATGAGGTTTATTGAGGAGAGAAAGATAGGATTATAGAACAAGAGAAAGATACAGGCTTACAGAGTATGATACATACACCACAGATGATGGCTGGACCCATTGTCGCAGCAAAGGGAGAGCAAAAGGAAGGGCAAAAGGGATTTGGTTATGGTCTACGACTTGTTTTATAGTGCCCGTATTGGGGTCTCCCCTTGGCTCAGAGGTCACCATGGAGCCATTTTGATTTGGATAGTTGGAGTTGCATGACCTGAGTCTTAACTATGCATGCAGGTTGTTCTAGGTCAATTTCTGGACTCTGTGGTATCTATGCTGCTTGGCCCATGGGCTAGAGAGTCCTCTGCCAGCTGACGTGCTATGTTCTGATTGGCCATTCATGGGGTACTCCCTCCTCCCCCAGGTATGGCAGTTGCTTGGGAAAGGGTTAGGGTGGAGTAGGACCAAGACGAGGATCTGAGGCCCACCTCTGTGCTTCTTCCCAGTTGGGACAATTGCACCAAAGCAACAGCACCCACTTTTGTCCCTAGGAGACCCAGAATCCCTTGCTATCTGCCTAATACACAGGCTTTTAAAAATCTGAGACGTTACAGTCTGTGGTACCTGACTTCCTTGTGTATTTCTTTCCTGTTACACTACATCAGTTATCTATGTGTTTGGGACTCATTTATCTTATTTTTTTCTGTTTTGTTTTTCACCTCTGCCAAATTTGAGGTTTTCTATATTATTCTATTGGTCTGGCTCTACTTTAGGCTGGTAACACCACTAGAAAGTCCTTAATTGTAAATCATGTCCTTTTATGTTATCTATGCTAATGCTTTCTCTTATTCCTGTGGGATTCAGGTTAAATGAAATATGCATATTATCTGTATTTTACATCTTAATTTTAGATTTAGTTTCATAATATAACTTTGATGTCAGTCATTTTGGAAGTTGAGACACTGAAACTAATTATGTTCTAGGTTGTAAAGTTAATTGGGATAGTAATAATAATGTAGAGGAGCCAAGGGAAAAGGCATATACATCTTTTCAACATGAATTTATGGGGGAGAATCACAGGGATTGCCCATCCCCCAAAAGGGTTCTGAAGTTTAAACTGGCCAAGCAGGTTATGGGACTGGAGAGAATGAGTTCTGCTGAGGGCAATAAAGGATTGCTTGGGAGAATCAATGGATATGGGAACAGAGATTAACTTGTAAATAGTTCTCTTTGACAGTGAACAGGGTCTGTTCAGGTGTGGTTACCTTCTTGGTCTTATGGGGAAGGGAAGAAAAAACAATTGTTCTCCTGGGTGGGTCTGAATTTTAGGCAGAAGAAGGAACTTCAGCTTCTTTAGAAAAGACAGGGAGAAGGTCAAAGACACTTTGAGGCTGCTTCTGTTTAACGTGTGTCGAAGCACCATCTCTTGGGTTATTGGTTTCTGAGCCACAACAACAATAATAAAACATTTGTTGAGCACTTACTACGTATGTACAGGCATTGTACTCAGTGCTGTTTGTATGTGTCATACATTTACCTAAACTGGTTGGATCGTTCGCAGTTTTTGGTGGTGGTGATTGATGGCCTCCAGTAGTTAGAGGTTGATGAGAGCTATTCTTCCCTCTTGATCTCTAGGTTAACCTTCTGCCAAGTGGGAATAATAATGGCTATTTTATAAGATTTTGTGAGGATTACATGAATTAACATAATGTCATGCAGTTAGAAGGGTGCCTGTCACACAGTATGTGTCTACTGCTATTTCGTTATTCTTGTTAAAATTATTATGTCACCACCATTACATGGTAAAATTTTACAGTTGATAACAAGTCTCAGACCTAATTCTGCCACAGGTACATTTATTAGGGAGGCAAAGATTTTTAAAAAATCAGTTTTTTAGCATGTATTGTGATCTTGATGAAGTCAAGTCCCCTCTGTCCTTTTAGGCTTCTGACAACATCTTACATTAAATATCCATTCAAAATCCACAGAATTCAGCTAACTAATCTTAAGTCATGTGACAAAATCATCTCTTCAGAGCTGAATGCAAGACTGGCTCCAATTTCTCAATGGTAGGGTATAGTTCTGAAGTTCTAAATTATTAGCTCTTTATGTTTACCAATCCTGCTCATAACAGTGGCAGTGCCTTTAGGATGTTTCTAACTAATCCACACACCAGGCTTTTCAACAGTGGATACTTTCTAACATCCACAATGCTAATTAAGCAGAAGTTGCTTCCTTTGTGTAAGGTTTTGATTAGGGTCTTTGACATGCTAACTAGCCTCCTGTGGTGTGTACTTCCCTGATTAGTGTACTTCACATGTCAATTTACTGTCCCTGGGGTATAGATTAAAACTAACCCACATTTTAATCTTCCTGTATAAATTCCAGTATTTTAAAAGTAAATTACAGACAATATGTTATCTAATGTAATCCTTATAACAAGCATACGAAGCAGATTTTAATCTTTCCCAATTTGATTGGGAAGAAAACAGGCTTAGAATCTAACCATGGTACCCCACGTAGCAAATGTCAAATCCATGATGCATCCAAAATCTGCATGACTCCAAAATGCAAGTTCTTAATTATTCAAATTAGAAGCAATTATTTTTAGCTATAATTACTGCTGATACTCTAAACACTGTTTTATTTGGTCATTTAGGGAAAGACCAGTAATTGTTTAAAGATAGTTTCCTCATTTTTGATGCTTCATACTTTGGGAAGATGGAAAATAAGACAGTAAGGGGTTCATAAGTTGGAGTCTCATACCCTTTCAAAATAAGATAATCAAGAAGTTGGAGAAGGTAAGATTGTAGTCTTTACCTATCAATGCTACTGATTAACAAAGAAAAGTCGCACGTGTATAGATTACTGTGCATGTGTGTATCAAGTTAGGACATTGGGATTTCTGTGTTCATTGAGAGCTCCAGCTGGAACAATGAGGTGATGTCCCAGGTGCGTAGCCTGAATGAAGATAACCTCAGATGTCCTTTTGGGATCGTTGCTTTGTACATTAAGTTAACAAAAATAGAAAAATGATCAGGTAATGGTTCTAGGCAGTAACCTACAGTCACGTGTAATCTCCCTTTGGTCAGTATTAGCACCTGATTTATTTAACGCACTTTTGTTCCTTTCTAGAATGCCGTGTCCTGAAGTCATCTTATTCTAGATCCTCAACTGTCAAGTATTCTGGATCCAAAAGCCCTGGGCCCTCTCGACGCAGCAAATCACCAGCTTCAGGTAGTTAATGGAAAAGGAATAGATGGTCATAGAAGGAACAGATCATTTTCCTTTAGTTTTCTTTAATTTTTATGAACTAATAGTCTTTACCAGGCTCATGTACAGTCAGATTCTAGAATAACATGTAGAAAATATGACTTTTAAAGCCAAAAAGTTAAGTCTGTTTCCCAAAGTTATAATTCTTCTGAGAGCCCTGTGTGTTTTTGTTCTGACTCATTTTCTTGAGAGCAGCCTGATTATCTAGAGTCTTCCAGTATTTACGTAGAAGTGTTTCACATTTTGACCACTGTATACTGCATTTTGAATTTTGTGCTATATGATTGTAGATGCTTATTTTCTTAACATTAATTCTTGTTGTTTTAAAACACACACACTCCACACAGACATGTATTTACGTGACAAATTTCCACTGGCTTTTCCTTCATCAAGCAGTGCAGTAGTAGCAACAATTATTGTTGAGAAGTAATACTTGCTTTAGAATCAGGCTTACCTGTAATTAAATTTCTCCCAGGTCTTAAGCCTATAGACTTGTCATAATTTGGACTGTTTTGGCATTTTTAAAAATTAAAAACATAAACATCTCAATATTGATTTTATGGGTTTGTTTCTAGTAATTAAGAATAAATTTATTGACATCATTTCCCATTAAGGAGAGAATTGTGAAAAACCACGATTCTGCAGGTGGGGAATAGAGAATGTGTGAAAGTATTATCAGTGAAAACCGTCTCAAGCACCAGCCTTTATAAGAGGCCAAGTTTTTTGGACATTCCACTTTTCACCCCTTCCCCTTCCATACCCACCCACTTTCTTTAGGGCAGGTTGTTTACCCTTCTTCTGTGTACACATTTAGACCTGCTGAATAACCACTCTCCTTACTGTCTTCTGCTTTGTATATACTGCATGTGTACAGTAAAGAGGGGTGGCCACTACTCCAGTGCCTATGCTACAGCCAAATCCCCAGGTGAGCCATGATTGTTATGGCTTTGTCGCTCTGCTGGGTTTTTGTTTTCATCTTTTGCCACATTTCTGTTTCCTTTTGCTCCATTTCCATGAACGTATCTGGCTTATTCCAGCGCACATCTGTGTGGTATGAAATGCTTCACGATGCATAGGATACTTCTGCCTCTTTTATTTGTTAGAGAACTGGTGATCATCAGAAGATAGCAAAGTGCATGTCTGTTATGGTCAAAAAATACAAAGTGGTCAAGGAGGCACATTGCCTCAAGGGGTCCATCCTCTAGTTAATTTTGAAAAATCTGTTACTGAAAAAGGCTAAAGTTTTTTGGGAATAGGAAAGGGTCAATAGAAGCAATTGTACTTTCTGTCCTTATCTCCCTCCCTCATCCTGGGGCTAAGCCCGCGTATATGTTGATGGGTGGGAAGTCAGGAACCATTCGACTCTTAGATTCAAAGTACTTTATAATAGCATAGGCCAGAGTAGGATTAGAAGGTGTTTCTTGTACATACAAGGAGGTAGCACTGCAGTCTTTCTAGTTGTCAAACAACTGTTTCCTTAAAGTTACAGGCTAAACATAACTTCCTCTAAAAATACAATTGACAACATAGCATGCATATTTTTAACTGAAGGTATGTCTCTGTGGTTCTCCTTATTTCAAATTTTATTATGCTCTCTGTAAAGTATCTTAAAACTGGGAAACCTAATATAATATGAAATTTGCATAAATGCACTGTTCTTGGCTAATCATATGGTAGATGTAGATTTTTGCCAGGTTCCTAGCTATTGTTTTCGGTGATAGGTTTACAGATGATTATCACATCAGGGAAATGATTAACTAAAAGCAGGAAGAGTGGTTCAGGAATCAAGTATGATTAATTCAATTTTGTTCCCGTGAGATCCAAAGAGGAAAATTAACATATTGAACTAAAAACATGTATTATAGCCACATTTCTCCTACAGACCAACTGTTCCATAATGTAGCCTAATAAATGTATGAATAACTCTTCTTAATGTGAATTTGGAATGCTTAGAAATTGATTAAGAAAGATCATAGCATTCTAGCATACAGAATTTTTAACTGAATACATATTTGGTTTTTTGATTTGTTTTTGAGACAGTCTTGCTCTGTTGCCCTGGGTAGAGGCTAGAGTGCTGTGGCGTCAGCCTAGCTCACAGCAACCTCAAACTCCTGAGCTCCAAGCGATCCTCTTGCCTCAGCCTCCCAAGTAGCTGGGACTACAGGCATGTGCCACCGTGCCCGGCTAATTTTTTCTGTTTTTAGTAGAGATGGGATCTCGCTCTTGCTCAGGCTGGTCTCAAACTCCTGAGCTCG
Organism: Avahi laniger; assembly: GCA_963575035.1. Classification (NCBI taxonomy): domain Eukaryota; kingdom Metazoa; phylum Chordata; class Mammalia; order Primates; family Indriidae; genus Avahi; species Avahi laniger. The sequence goes on along the minus strand of CAUYSK010029485.1, from coordinate 36,569 downwards.
TGATCCTCCTGCCTTGGCCACCCAGAGTGCTAGGATTATAGGCATGAGCCACCACGCCCGGCCCAGCTGAGTACATATTTGGATTTGGGTTAATAGAGTAGGCCCCAAGTTCATTAAGTAAAGGTTGTGAGATTTTAAAATCACATTCAGAGAGCGAATGGTCTTCTTTATAAGAGATTCATTCAAAGTGTGTTCAGCACTTACTGCAGTCATAGAAAACTGAAAGCCTGAGTTAACTGCTGGGATTTGAATGTGATTCTGAAGAAAACTACTCCATTTTTCTATACAATGTTTTCTTTCTTCCACCAGGAAGGAGAGAGCTTTGTATTATTAACGCTGCAGTACCCAGGAATAGTATTGCTTTTACAGACTCTGCTTTAGATTATGTGATACGTGTTACCATTTAAAAAATTCCATGGGACCAATGGGAATTTCAAATAGAGCTCGTAACTTTGTAAACAAAATATTGTACTTTTTCAATCTTGGGACAGAAGTTCTGCTTTGAGTGAAGTCTTCTCATTGACTAAATCCTTCAGCAAAACTTACCAAAATAGCTAATAGTACGTAACGTAATAAACACATAGACACTAAGCTGGGCAACATAAATGTGTAAATGGTTACCACAGTTTGAGTCTTAAATTTTTGTTTTAGGTTTTTAGCTTGTAAATCTTTCATAGTCTGCCAAGATAAAATGTATTCAGAGAGAACAAACAAAAAGCCCCCAAGTTTATTTCTTCCCTTGGAGTTGAGAGGAGGGAGATAAAATTCAGGGACAGAGAATCCAGGGCGCAGTGGTGGCGTGGGACATGGGGAGGGTGCTGGCTGCTGCTGCACACCTGACACATGGCGGCAGCAGAGAGGCCGTGGGCACCACTTGGCCCTGTCCAGGGCCCCATTCAGACTCTCCAAACTGGAGAAACGTGCACGCAAGTGAAACTAAGAGCTACTCATTAGAGAACATTTTTTTAGAACCTTCCAGATGATATCAAAAACTTAGAAGGCTACATGTGGTTAGTATCTCTTTAGGGTGAAAGTTATTTTGGTGAAAATACAGACATGTAGTTACTGACACAAGTTAAATTCCTAGCAGTGAGTTTTGTTAGGAAACTATCCTTAGACAGGGGTGTATCTTTAGGAAGACTGGTTTGCTACAGAGATCACCATCTGCAGGAACTGATTTTTCTTCTTTAGTCTCTTTTTTGTCGCCATTCCAAGGGAGCCTTTGCTATGAATGTGCCATCCAGAATACCAGTGAAAGCTAACAGTACTTACTGATTAGGAACTGGTTACCTTTGCAGGTTGCCGAATGGGATGGGGGGAGGGAAGGAAATCAGCCCCAGCTCACAGCAAGCTTACTAGTCTATTGCCCATAATAATCTACATTTTTTTTTTTTTTAAGAGATAGGGCCTTGTTCTGTCACCCAGGCCGGAGTACAGCGGTGCGATCATAGCTTACTGCAACCTTGAACACCTGGGCTCAAACAATCCTTCTGCCTCAGCCTCCCAAGTAGCTGGGACTACAAGCATGTGCCACCATGCCCAGCTAATTTTTAAAATTTTTTTTAGACATAGGGTCTCACTATTTTGCCCAGGCTGGTCTTGAACAACTGGCCTCAAGCGATCCTCTCCCCTCAGCCTCCCAGAGTGCTGGCAGGTGTGAGCTGCTGTGCCTGGCCAGTAATTTTTATGTGAATCCCTTTTAAAGAGATTTTTAAAAAGACTTTGTTTTTTAGAACAGTTTTAGGTTCACAGCCAAATTGAATGGAAGATATAAATTTCCTATGTACTTCCTTCCCCTAAGCAATCATAACCTCTTCTGTCATCAGTATCCCGCATTAGAGCGATACATTTGTAACAACTGATGAACCTACATTAACACATCATTGTCACCCAAGGTCCATTACATTAGGGTTCACTCTTTGTGTTATACATTTTATGGGTCTGGACAAAACTGTAATGACATATATCTATCATTAGTATTGTACAGAGTAGTTTCACTGCCCTGAAAGTCTTTTGTGTTCTGCCTTTCGAAGAAATTTTTTAAAAGAAATAACATTAATTGAAATTCACTTAATTGAGAAATAACCAGGGGTTTTCAATACTCTTAATGTTTTTAATTATATAGTTAATTGTGTTTTACTTATATTCTAAGTACCCACATCTATTTGTTAAGAAAATCTAGATAACTGACCATTATTTTTGAATAAGTGGTTTTGGGTCAGAAATATTAAAGTTTGGCAATTTAAAAATTACTGAAAATTTCTTCACTGAATTTTTTAAATGAACAATACAATAAACAAACATGACTTCATAAGCCCAGATACTCCTGTTTAGAGATGATTCATCTATTCATTAATACTTGTTGATCCAGGATTTCTGCCTTTGCTCTAGGACAGGTGCACATGTTTTTGGGTTACCTATTCAGGACCTTTACCTTTGCATTTGGCTTTTTATACTTATTATCATCATTTAAAATAATAGTTGTCTGTTCCCTCACATTAAAAAAAAAAAACAGATGGACTTTCCCTTTTCTTTCTATAAAGATGAATGGCAGTTTTCATCTACTCTGGGCAGAAGCTTTGAAGATTAATAGTAAAAGAGATTAAAAACACTCTTTAGAGGAGAAAAACACATACCAGTACTGGATGTTAACTCCCAGCTTTGTGAAATCACTGCAGAAATGGATGCAAGTGATACAATTAGGAGTAAGCGTAATAAGTGATTCTGAAATGTTTGACCAGCATTCTGTGATATAGAATCTGCAAATTAACCTTCCCCTCTGAACAATAGTGGCCGTACTCTTCCTAGCATGGGATCTAAGTAGAGCTTTTAACCAAAGAAGTGTGTGGAGGTTTGGAGAAGGGTGCATAGAAAACTACCAAGATTTGCTAAATAATGGGGAAATTATGCTGTGAAGAAAAGAAAATAGAAGGAATTAGAAATAAGTAGTCTATATAAAAAGAAAATTGAAGAATGTCTTTTATGGCCTTCAAGCAAATAAGTAGGTATTAGAAGAAACACTACTAATAATTTTCCTTTTCCATTAAAAACATACTTAGAAAATGTATTTGGAACATGGTATAATTGATTTAGGAGAGCCACATGAACTTCTTGGTTACTCAGGTTGGTATACACCAAGACAGTGGCTGTTGGAGGTTATGAAATGGCCTTCATAGTAAACATTGCAAATATGACAGCTATTCATTTGTCTACCATGGCTGGCAGGCAAGATATATGGACAAGTTCTTGTTCACATCTCTAATTCCGTGATGTCTTTTATATTTGTTTATATCACTGTTGGAAAACTATTACTGAAAATCTGGTTTCACTATTTGTCTGATTTTTTTTTTTCTGTAATGCAATAAGATACATTATTTTTGCTTTTTGCTTATTTGCCATCTGCTTTGAGCTTAAATGAATCGCAGCATCATTGGAGCTATATTGTGCATGCACTAAGTGTTTTTATACGATCTGGTGGTTGCGGGTTTTAATGACCTCTGTCTCTCTTGTTGTCTCATGATCAGTTAATGGAACTCCCAGCAGCCAACTTTCCACTCCTAAATCTACGAAATCCTCCAGTTCCTCCCCAACTAGCCCAGGAAGTTTCAGAGGATTAAAGGTATGAAACAGGATATGTGGCATGTTTGTGTGATTTTTGTTATTTTGGGTTGCATAGTTTAGCAGTTTAATTTGTTGATTAAAAAGGAAAGAGTGTAAGATTTGAAGCCAGGCAAACTTGGCTTTGAATCCTCTGTCAGGTGGTAATTTTGTCCAGCTCACTTAACTCCCTTGAGCTGAAGTGTCCTCATCTCTGCAGTGGGAATACAGGGTTGCCGTTATGATTGAACACAATGTTGCAAAGTATAGTATCTAGTAGTTTTCCAATCATTATCACAATAATTTGCAGTGTTAAAGCCTTGGAGAATGTCATGATTCTTTTAAAAACCTTATTTTGAATCATGATTTTAATTTTGGCAATATAACTTGACTTTGTTAAAGTCGAAAAGAGAGTGAAATACCAATATGATGTTTATACCCACAAGTGATAAGAAAAATATGCTCATTTTCGGTGAGGAACTTAGAAATAAATCTTAGGTGTTGACTATGATGTCCTAAAAATATAAAAAGTAACAACATGATTAGCAGTTGGTTTAATAGACATTTACCTAATAGAGGGAATGATGAGCAAAACCAAATCTGCAAAATTTTGAACACTGGGAGTAGAACATGGGCTGGCTTGGTTCTCCAGATGTCAGATTCCTGTCTGGTTCCTGCACCAGGAGTCCAGCCTGGGCTGTGGTGGAGAGCACAGAATCCTGACCACTGGACCAGGGCGGGTCTGCTGTCTGTCCTTGGTTCTTGGTGTGCTCTTGTCCAAGAATGGCAAGACACACGTATGCCAAAACAAGCCAGAAGCAGAGTTTTATCCAGTAAAGGCAAGATACATTCACCACCAACAGCCAGCAGCAGCCCCCTGTTGCTGCAGGAGGGCCCTGACTGTTAACTAAAGTTTTCCTTTTGTATTGTCTGGAGTGGAGCCTCCCCATCGGGTGTGGCTTATTTGTCACCTTCATGGACAGGTGTTAGTTATATAACCTGAGCCTTACCATGCATTTGGATTTCCTGTGAGCCTCTCTGAAAGTCGGGGTGGGCGTAGGGTGGCAAAACTGCAATGCAGATTTATGCTAATGACATGGTAATTGGCCTGAGGTTACTTTTGGTCATCTTCCAGACCCTGCTGTGCCTGTGCTGCTTGGCTTTTCAGGAATTTCTTCTTCCGGATTCCCACCCGCTTTTGCGGTTAGCCTGCTGAGTTCTGATTGGCAGTGCCTTCTCCTCCCTTTGTGGCTGTTATCTGAAGCGGGGCACCTGTCCCCTCTCATACCTGGGAGAGCCAGAGGCCCTCACTGTCTACCTAACATGCACAGTGCCATGTGTGTGTATACATAAATTAACTTTAATTCCCTTAGTGTGTTTGATTGACATCAGATACATCATTAGGAATGCATTCTCCAAAGTTGACTGCCTAAATGCTTCAAATATAGTCCAAGAGGTTTTCTCTACTTTAAGGATTTTTTTTTTTTGTCAAATTCCTGTACACAAGCAGAAGGGATGTTGAAGACTATTTTTCATTAGTGAACTGAATAGTCAGTGCCCCACCACCCTTGCATGAGTGAGGAATGAGAACGTGCCAAGCTTGGTTTTCCACCTGACTGAGATTTGCTTGTCCTGCCCTGAGAATGTTGTGTGTACCTCAGAGTGAACTAGCAGAGTCCTTATCTAAATACTTGAGAACAAAAAGAGAAATTCAACCCAGAAAAGGACGGATTGTCTGTTTTTGTGCCTGCTTGAGTTATGTACCTTGGTAGCACTTGGGGTGTAGGGAGTGTTTAGCTCTCACCTGTCTCTAATTACTGGAAGCTCCCTACATTTATCAAAAGAACCGGACATTTTTCTGAAGTTCTAAATTGGCTTAGGTCCGTTCATAATATAATTTGAATGGAATTCTTAATTGTCAATTCCAAGAAAAGTTATATAGATTAAAAATCTCCAATAAACTAATTATTTGCAGATTTTCTTTCCAAACCTATTTTCCCTAGAATAGATTGAAAGTACGTTGTTATTAAGATAAGTAACTTTCGAAAGAACTAAAATAAAAATAATTCAACTCTTTTCCAGTTCTGATTGTTTCATTGTTAAAGCAAAAGCGAGTGGCTCCCAGTGCTCGGTAATTGTTGACCTAAGGCAAGTCCCACATACCTTCCAGTGAGCCCCACACAAAGGTCACTGCTGTTTCTCCCCCAGGTCACTGCCCAGGCAGGGCTGGGATCCTTGGCCTGGGGCTACATGAGGGCATGCTCTCAGGCACCTTAAGCACTTCTTGCTCTGGATGATGGTCGCTTTCCCCCTTTTTTGTTATCCATTGGTTTCTTGGACCCTCATCTTTCTTCCTAGTCCATTTTCAACCCTAAGCTCAAGGTTGTCCTTTTCTGTTGTTGCCACTGGGTCAATTGGTGTTGCTTATTAGCATTGAGACTCCAGCTTCAGGACTGGACAGCTAACCATTTCAGGGAAATAACGTCAGTGTTCTGTGCACACACCTGCTCCTTCCCACACACACGTCCTCGCACAAGGTCGCTGGCATTTGTGGAGTGAAGTCATGGAATTTTAAAAACGTGCTAATCAATTGTATTATTGCTTGAGATATTAGGTAAAATTGTTCCTACTATGCTAGTTACAGTATAATAATCTTAATTATTATAGTAACTCCAGCATTTGGCACACGGTAGGCACTCAAGGATTACTTATTGATACCAAGAGAGATGAAGACAGATCATCTGTTGATTACGGGAAGTGTTGATTACTGATCAAGATTGAAGCTGAGATAGTAAGATAAAGAGTAGTAGTCTTTCCCTGACACCCCCTCCTCCTCCACTATGCTTGAGGCCTGTGGGCTTTGCTAATAAGCTGTGAGATCTCCTCTGGTTTTTTTTTTTTTTTTCTCATTTGTAAGATAAGGATGTTTGATTTAAAATGACCTCCAAAATGCTAAATGTATAGTTCTTTTAAGTTGCCAGAAAACTTATCAAGAAGCTTGGGAGTCTCTTTCTCTTCCTTTCACTTTAAAACTGATACAAAATCACTGAATTTTACATTAAAGATTAGTAGCTAAATGAGTCTCTGCCACACTGATTCCAGCTTTTAGGCCACAAGGCCAGGCTACTGCCTATTCTCATGGGTCATGCCCTGTGGAAATTTCATTTCATTACAGCTCCCAAAGTCTGTGGTATATATTGTCATTGGGTTGAAAACATGCTTTTTAAATAATGTAAAAGTTACTTTACTGTACCAAATACCCTAATTTTGATGTCATTATAAGATATCAAATTATTTTTTCTGTTCAGTGACATTACAAATGGAGAATTACGGATAATTACTGTGTGTTAGTGGTATGCTTTTCCCTTCCCCTTCATTTAAAATAGCTTATTAAGATCAATTAAGAGGGAATATCTGACAATGGAGGATTGTTTTTCATGGACAAGAACTCTTTACCATTATTTATCCTAGTTAGATGCTTTCATGGCCTTGGAGATAGGTAATCTTTTTCCAAAGAATCAGAATTGACAAAAGCAAGCAAACCAGCCAGGACAGCCTACGCAGGAGCTGATACTGCTGTTTGCTAGGACACAGATTTGGGCATTGATGGTTTTTTACTGTGTGGGTTTTACTCACTGGAGAACTAAGCAAGGTTAAGTCAAAGGTAAGCAGAATTTTGTTGTTCTGTCACAATTCTTCCTCCATTTATGCCCATTTCTGGAACTTATTTTTGTATTTTGGTGGGGTCATTGAAAGAACTAAAAAGGAATAGGATGGCATGTATGATGATTGATCTCTGGTCACAGATTAGTGGCACTTTTATTGTCGAAAAAGAAATAAGAGATGCAGAAGTGTCCCTCCTCTCCACAAAAAGTACTCACAGTTTTCTTCATACCCTTGTGGGGAAGACAACTCTGCCCCCTTCATACAGTTGTGGAAGATCAAGTTCTTTGAGGGGCTGAATCAAAGCCAGTAATAGCCACAAAGCTTTCTTCACATCGGCAATACATTTTTTCAGATAAGAGTGTAAAAACTAGGGTGATGACGAAGTAATTAAAGATCTTTAAACCTAAAACTGAAAGACTTTAGGACAACTGAGAGTTAGTTGTACCTCAGTTATAATTTTTTGGTTTTGCCTAAGTAGTAGCAAAGAAAAAATTAATTATTCCTGACACTTGTTAAAGATGGTAACACAGGCTTTATTCAGAGGTGGAGGGTTGATGACAGTAGGTATAGGGACTACTGCACGGGGGTCTTCGACTCAACTCCAACTCTGACAAGGACAAGTTGGGATTTATAACCAAGGAGTGGGGGGTGGGGGTAGGGGTCAGTGGAGGAAGATTACTAAGAGGAGACATCACTGATAAGGGGTTTCTGACTAAAGTGACTTGATGGGATCATTGCTGAGGGCAGCCAGTGCATCAGTCAGTGCATCTAATATCAGGTACCAAGCGGGGGGGATTTTCCCTAACTTGACTGAGCAGGATTCTTGCTCAAACTGGAGTCTGCAAGGACAGACAGAGAAACCCAAGGTTGGGCCTAGTCAAGCCGAGGACTCAGAAGAGCCCAACTAATGGTCACAGAAGAGTGTTCATCAGTAGTTACCTAAAACATAAGTGTGAAAACTGGAGGTAGTCTCAGATCTTTCAGTTTAGTCTTCATTTTACAGAAGAAACTGAGGTTTAGAGATGTGAAGTGACTTGCTTAAGGTCTTAATGGCTAGTTGGAGTCTGACCATTTCAGGGTCTCTGTCTCCGGCCTCTGTGGTCTGACTTTGCCCCACCACTGGTGGGCCTGCTCCAAGGACTCCAGCACGGGTGCTCCAGGAGGAACCTGGTGTGATTGTTACAGAAAAGCAGTGCTAAGTCTTTTAGGAAGGGTAAACGCAGGAGATGGTTTGCTACTGAGGACTTGGGTTTAGATTCACACACATGCTCTGCATAGAAAAAGATTGAGAGGTTGGGAGGATTAGCAGGGCAGGGTGGGAAAAGAGGGAGGAGAACCTGGTATAGGACAGAGGCTGGGTGAAGGGAGGCAGAAGATAGAGAAGCTATCCCATGAGCCTTGGGGGATGAGCTTGCTGATAGGTACCTAATGGCAACTCTTTGAAAGGGAAACAGTCTACACTGTGTCCAGCATTTATACCTAACCCCATAAAGCTTCATACAATGACAAAGTTCACAGTAGGGTAGGGTTATTGTTTTTTTTTGGAGGCTAGCAGTGGAGCTGAAGTACTGTCAAGATTGACATAGGTTGGAAACATAGTGTGGTCCAGGCCCAACAGATGCACAGGTTACACGGCTGTGAGATGATGTTATACGGGGGCCTGTGATGGACGCCACACTGTGGGTACAGTGGCACAGCTGGGATTTGAAAGTAGAGTCCATGCTCGTGAACACCACCAGCCTCAAGGACACAGTGGGAAAGCAAGGCCAGTCTGTTAAACAGATAATCTGAAACAATGTAGTCAGGCCAAAAATGTGTAAAATGACATTAAAGGCTAAGGCCACGCAGCAGGTCCCTGGTACGCTGTTCCCCAGAACCTAGTCCCTAGGTATTAGAACTTGGCTTCACTTTTGTTTGCATTTAGGGAATCTGGCTTTCCTGAAGGGCAAGGCCACTTGTGATGATGTTACCCAGGGAGGAGGCATTTCTGCAGGCCAGACATGGCCTCTTTCACCACGGTGGTGCCAGGCTGCCTTCACAGCTGGCCTCGGGGTGGGGTGGGGCGGGGGGATGCCAGAGGCCTCTACAGAAAGGCCAGTTCACGCCAAGTTGTGCGAGGCTTGTGTTATGAGGGCGTATAGCTCCCCTGGACTCTTGTTTTTCTTTTTTCCTTCTCTGATTCTTAAGGTTTTCTGTGACCATTCCAATCTGTTCTAGTTAAGCCCGGGGGACCCAAGTCAAGTCTTTAGTCTACTTAAGCCAGAGTATTCAGGTGGAAACGGCGCCCCCTAGCGTGCAGCTACACAGACGGCCTCAAAGAAGAATGAAGCCCAGGGCCCGCTTTATGCTCTGTGGACTCCTTCCTGTGAAAACAGACCCAGCACAGGATGGTAATTAAAGTGTGTGAAGTCAGAGTGCCTGGGTTTTATCTTGGCTTGGCCACTCACAAACTATGTGACCTCGAGCAGGGCACATCACCCTTATCTGTGCAAAGGGGATTGATAGCACCTACTGTGCAGGGTGTTGAGATTAACTGATTAAATATAGAGAAAGCACTTAGCCTGTTGTCCTCTTACTGTAAACCTTGGGGTTTCCAGATTCAGTTGTCACATGAAGGAAGTTTCACTTACAAAAACTTAATATGCAGGAGTGTACAAGAAGGAAAGAGAAGGTGAGAGAAGTCAGACTCGGATTTTATACCCCCTCTGCCTGTTACTGACTTTCCCTCCCAGCTCTGTCCTTCATCTCTGCTTTCCTGCCCCCGTCCACTTTTCCAACCCTGTTAGTCACCTATGAATGACTCTGTTAGGAACAGGTTGTCCCAAAACTTAGCAGCTTAAAATAACAATAGGAATTTATTTTCTCATACAGTTCTTGTGGGTCAAGAATTCAGGAGCGTAACAGGGTGGTTCTGGCGCCAGGTCTCCCGTGAGGTTGCAATCCAGGTGTACACCAGGGCTGCAGGCACCTGCAGGCTTCACTGGGAATGGAGGAGCCACTTCCAAGGTGACTCATTTGCTTCCTGGCAGTTGGCAGGAGGCCTCAGTTACACTCCGTGTGGACCCCTCCATAAGTTGGCTTGAGTCTCCTCAGAACACGGCAGCTGACGTTCCCCAAAACCAAGTGATGAGAAAGAGAGTGCCATACACAAGTTCCCCTTTCTGTGCCAGCCTAGGGAACCAGGCCCCATCATTTCCATCATATCTGAGCAGTCACGCATGTCAGCCCAGTTCAGTGTGGGAAGAGACTTCACAAGGGCATGAAAATGAGATGAGGCTCCTGGGAGCCATTTTGGAGTCTGGCAGCCACACCAGCCTTCTCTCCGTTTTTATCTCTTTATCAGCCACCCCAGACTCCTGCCTGGGGCTGCCCCTCCTCCCTCATCCTGTCCTTCCAAGCTTCCCCTGCATCCTCCTTTCTGAGGGCCACCGGTCTCTCCCCATCAATTTTATTGCTTTGTTCTCCTTCCAGTCCTTTTGTTCTCTGGAGCGATCACTCCCTGCTCGTTATTTTTTCTCCTCTTCAAATCCTAGAGTCCCACTACCGCCGACATGTTTTCTTCCGTTAATCCTTGTCTTTCTGATTTTCCGTTTTCTCCTTGACCTCAGCCTATGATCTTCTGTTTCCTCTGCGTCCTTCGATCTAGCTGATAACTTTCCCGGCAAGAATATTTGCTATGGTTAAATCACAGCATTTTCTTTGGGACAGATAGGCAATAAAGAGTAGTAAATGTGTCATCAGCTGCCAGATGGACGAGGAAAGCATTTCCCTGAACTTTAATTCATCATCCATGTCCCAGTTGAAGACTTTTAAGGCAGTAGTAACTTAAGGCCTCGGAGTCACGAGCACATCTGTGGACAGGGAGGGATAGAATGTCTCATGTTTTGATGCTGAGGCGTATGCCTGGAGGCTGTCTGCTGTGAGCGTTCTTGTCAGTTGAAAGAGGGAAGAAAAAAGTACATTTGGAACATTATCCAACATCTTGAGATTATAAACTGTCTGGTGTGCTGATATTTTATCTGATGATGTCTCCTGGGTCTGCTGGTGGTGAAAGACTCTCCAGATTTGTGAAGTGTGATGAAAGGGCTGGTAGTATCTCATCCTGATTGGCAGAGCTAAAATGTAACTCTTTGACCTTCTGAACTCGAACACTTCTTTTCAAAGCTGTGAAATGTAAATCCACGGTAGCTGCTGACCTTAGACATTTTTGCTTTTCTCTGGAGCTTTGGCTTTTCTTTGGTAATTAAAACTGCTTAATAATCTTTAATACCAAGAGACCAACCACTTTTCATTACCCCTGAAACGTTGGGTGGTGACTACTTCATCTTTGAACATATTAATAATTGATTTTGTTGGAGAGAGACAAAAACAAAAGGAAGAGTTAAGCAGTTCTGAAGACTTCAGTGCCCTAACAAAATAAACTATAGTACAATAATGCATCTCAGACTCTGAGCACAGTGCTTTGCCCATTGCAGTTGCTGAGTAAATTTGGTGCATTTGGGGAGTAAATGGCTCATCTGGGTGGAAGCCCATCTTTGTGGGGATGGAGGAAGGGTTTGCCAAACAAATTAGTGTATAAATAGGATCAATTTCAGGAACTTCATTTGAATATAAGACACACATGTGTCACTCTTAAGTGGCCCTTATTCATGAAAAGTGGGTCATTAGAAATTCTTTTGGGAAGTACATCAGAGGTAATCGGATGGAGTGAAGACTTATAGTTTGTTGCAGTGGCCAACTGTGGTAGCCTCCTCAATTGTAATTAATGAAGCAGGCACCTGTCCCACCACCCTGGCACCCTAAAATCGGAATAACCTCACAGTGAATGCATGCAGACATTCTTAGCAAGTAGGCATGGTCAGACCACCTGTCTGTTGTTCCAAATCCAATAAGCCAATACCTTGCTTGAAAGGTTCCTTCAGGGAGATACGAGGTTCTATGCTGGTCTTGGCAGGCTGTGTAGTCGACTGAGGTGGTGACTGTACGCAGAAGAACAGAAAGGCACAAGTCAGCAAGTTTCACATAGCCCCTTTGATAGACAGTCAAGCTGGCTGCTCTTCTAAACTTTATTCATGTGCAGGCAGTGAGTTCTGTTGATCTTTGTTAATCATCTTTAATTCTCAAGTACAACTAATTTTACAAACTGAAGCCAAGTCTAAGGTATGGCTACACGTAAGAATACTTCAGATGTTACCACTCCAAGGTGCTGATTCAGATTAATTGTATTGTTTTGTTTTTTTGGAGACAGGGTCTGGCCATGTTGCCCAGGCCAGTCTGGAACTTCTGGGCTCAAGCGATCTCCTTACCTCAGCCTCCCGAGTAGCTGGGACTACAGGTGTGAGCCCCCACCCCAGCTTCAGATTATTTTCATATCTCCTTGCTCATACTGAAATATTTCAAATTATAACAAATTCAATATAAAAGTACTAAAGCTTTCTGTTCTTAAATACATTCCCAATTCAGTATTTGTAGCAATTTACACTGGCTTTCCTTCTAGTTAATGAAAATGTTTCTAATATTTAAAAAACCCACAAAAATGACAGTGAAGCAAATCTATTTACAAGTACTATGTAGAATACTGGTTTTTTAAAAAATTTGCAGTATGCTTCAGAAATCATCTTTTTAAAGAACAAATTTTTCTTAAACTCTGTGAGGAAAAGCCGTGAATTTATCAATGTGTATATCATGTGAATAAATTACAGGAATGCTACTATAGTTATATGTCTGAAAACATGTTCTAAATAGACCACAGTGTGTATTTTCATCAATGAGTCTGGAATTGGGTGACATCCTTTAATAGCCTTGCAGGAATTCTCTCACAGTCTTAGAGGATAGGACAGTGTGAGAATAGCTGGAAAACTCTTGGGCTCTGAGGTCAGACCTGGGTTAAGATTCTGCTTCCACATTTACTTGGTGGTTGGGCACCATACATAACCTCTGTAAGCTTTAGTTTCTTCACGGGTCAATGGAGATTTTATCTAATTCATTCAGTGTCAAGTACTCACACCAGGACTTGGCACAAAACAGGATCCAATAAAACCTATGGGTGTCTTTTTTCCTTTTCTTACAGAGGTGGTTGTTCTTTGGCTATAGATGACTGACTTTGTTTTTTTTTTTATTTCAGCATATTATGGGAGTGCAGATGTTTAGGTTACGTATGTTGCCCTTTCCTCCACCTCCCTCCCCAAGTCAGAGCTTCAAGCATGTCCATCCCCTGGATGATGTGCATTGTACTCGTTATGTATGCTTATACCCATCCCCTCCTCCCCCCTCACCTGCCTGACACCCAATAAATGTTATTCTTATATGTGCACTTATGTGATGATCAGTGAAACCAATTTGCTGGTGACTACATGTGGTGCTTATTTTTCCATTCTTGGGATACTTCACTTAATAGAATGTGTTCCAGCTCTATCCAGGAGAATACAAGAGGTGCTATATCACCATTGTTTCTTAAAGTTCAATAGTACTCCATGGTATACATATACCACATTTTATTAATCCACTCATGTATTGATGGGCACTTGGGTTGTTTCCACATCTTTCTAATTGTGAATTGTGCTGCTACAAACATTCGGATGTGAGTGTCTTTTTCGTAGAGTGTCTTTTGTTCTTTTGGGTAGATGTCCAGTAATGGGATTGCTGGATCAAATGGTAATTCTACTTGTATCTCTTTCAGGTATCTCCATATTGCTTTCCACAGAGGTTGCACTAGTTTGCAGTCCCACCAGCACTGTATGAGTGTTCCTGTTATTCTGTCTTCTTTTGAAAAGTTTCTGTTCATGTCCTTTGCCCACTTTTTTGATAGGGTTGTTTGATTTTTTCTTACTGATTTTCCTGAGTTCTGAATAGATTCTAGCTATCAGCCCTTTATCGGATTTGTAGCATGCGAAAATTTTCTCCCATTATGTAGGTTGTCTGCTCTTGTGACAGTTTCTTTGGCTGTGCAGAAGCTTTTTAATTTGATCAGGTACCATTTATTTATTTCGGTTGTTGCTGTGATTGCCTTTGGAGTCTTCTTCATAAATTCTTTGCCTAGGCCAATGTCTAGAAGAGTATTGCCAACATTTTCCTCTAGAATTCTAATAGTTTCACTCCTTAGGTTTAAGTTATAGATGACTTTCGATAACAGATTCCTCCGCAGATGTTCTCAACCTTGATACACACTGGATCATCTGTGAAGCTTTAAAAAATACTAATACCTGGGCTCTACTCCCAGGGATTCTTAATTAACTTTGGGTGCAGCCTGGCAATAGAATTTTTCAAATCTTCCTAGGTGATTCTAATATACAGAATAGAAAACTGCTTTATAGTAACAACCATACCTTGAAGGTGATTCTGTTCTAGAGTTTAAAAGTATAAGAATTATGTTGGAGGAAAAGTTTTCCTAAGAAAGTTCTTGCAGACTGGGAGTTTGTCTGCTGGACAAATTTAGCCCATCATCTGTTTTTGTTTGGTTTTTTTTGTTTTTTGTTTTGGAGACAGGGTCTTTCTCTGTTGCCCAGGTTAGAGTGCAGTGGTGTCATCATAGCTCTCTGCAACCCCAAACTCCTAGGCTCAAGCCCATCACCTGTTTTTCTAAATAAAATTCTGTTGGAACATACACATGCTCATTTGTTTACATATGGCCTATGGCTGCTTTCCTGCTACAGCAGCACAGTTGAATAGTTGCAACAGAGACTGTATGACCCACAAAGCCTAGCATTACTGTCTGGACCTTCTGACCCTTGCAGTAGACCACTTGCCACTTGAGTTATGATGCCATTTTCTAAAATGTGTTCAAGAAAGTTGACTCACTACACACAGATATCTCCTAGATTCAGTTCAAGTTCTTCTTCCTATTTTTAAAAATTGAAATGGTATCCAGCATTATAGTCAAAAGTTAATAATGATATGCCATAATTCAGTGAATAACCATTCTTGATACTTTTGAGACTTGCCTATTTCGGAAGAAAACTTCACATTTTTAGTGTAGTACTTAACATTTCTCTTTAAATTTTAAGTTTGTAGAAATTGTAATAATTCTTCTTTTTTTGTTTTTAACACTTGTGTCTGACCTTTCAGTGTATAAATTGTAATAATTTTATATCAAAAAGATTTAATGTGGGACACTCACATAACTTCCCAGCTAAAAACACGGAAAGCTGGAGTGTTACTCAGCATCAAATGTACTCCGTCAGCCATGAATGCCCTTTTAAATGGTGCTAGGACTCGAGAGCACTGTATGGCCTTTTCTGTTTTCAAATCTTTTTTTAAAAAAAGTTCTTAGTAGGGGAGGGTTCTTTTGTATTTCCCTTTCTTGCTTACCCATAAAAAATGGAGCTGCTGCTACCAGAAAAGTAGGTGGATGTTGCGACAACATCGGCTCACAGAACACTCTTGGTAATACCTTTGGGGTCTTTTCTGTTACCTTCCCTCTCAACCAATCAGGACTTCATCAGGAAATATATGTCCCCCTCTTTCCCACCCCCAGCGTAATCCCATCTTTCTGAACCAATTGGTAATTATGGATGATGTCTTGAAAGAGCCCAGATGCTGCAACCCATTATGCTTTATTGAGGAGGACCTCACTAACACCCAGCATCACGGCACTTTTCTCGGTGCTGTCTCAGCATCGTAGTTGCTGATGGAAGCATGAACGCTCATTAGCATTTTAAGAGATTTAAATATAAATCGTTTTGACAATAGAAACAGGGCAGGTCTAATCATGAATGCCATATTTGATCTCTCTGGTTCTAATTCAATCCTTCAGTGAAAGTAATTCTCCCACAAGGGACAGGGAAATACAAAAATTTTGCAAAGGAAACAGAATTTTGTGAAGTCATAGCCTTATCCTCTGCATTGTAGCTGCTCTTTGTCTGCATGTCTCTCAGGGCACTGAAACTGCTTTCCCTTGTATTTAACAATGGATGCTTCACATTTTCCAGCGATCCGTCCAGAAATCTTGGTGAATACCAAGCTTTTCTTGTCCTTCAGGAAAGCCGGGCTTCATTACTGAGAAGTCAAATGAATTTAATCAGTGGCTGGGTGATTCCAGCTTAGAAATGCAGGTTCGTGCTGTGGCAAAATGGCTCCCTCTCACGGCGCTTCGGAGCCATCCAGAACCATCTGGAACCATCAGCGCCTGTCCTGGACTGGAGGGGTTTCACTGAAGCATTTTGCCTTTAAGTACACATATGACTCATTGTAAGGTTGTAAACTTCTGGGCAGTGATAACTGTGTGTCTTCATCTTTGTATCCTTTAAAACAGCACAGATCGTTGCTGTGTTACTGAAGAGTGAGGAGAAAGGAAGATTGTCCAATTATGTCTCTCTGATCAGCTACACTATAATAAAATTTTAAAAATTTTTTTCATATTTTTTATTCTCTTCATGAAAACTTTATTTTCAAATAAAGGAACCTATTTGGATAATTAATTGGATAAGTCACTCCTGTGAACGCTATAAAGTGCTTGTTTTTTAATGTTTGAGGCTTAATACTTTTAAAAATATCCATCAATTTGAAAGTTTTGAAAAATGTTCTTGCCATTATTATTTGCCAGGAAAGCTGCATTTCCTGGTGGTTTAGCGAAGCCTTTGTCTAGGACGCTTGAACGTAGCCTTTCACCTGGCCCAGGGCTCCCTCCTCCTCCAGGCTTCGGCCCGTGCTGCTCTCTCTCAGCCACTGGACGAGCAGCTTCCACCCTTCTGTTTCCTGGTCTCTTTCCCTGCTCCTTGTCACCCTTGATCCCAACACAAACCAGATTTGTAATTGCTGGGCTGTACAGGGGATCAGGATAGGATGGGAGTGGGGTTTAATCAAAATAAACTTTGGGAAAGTTACAGTGGTTCACAGGAACTCAACTAATAAACACATCAAGAAGTTACCCGGCCGTGGGAAAACATACATGGAGTAAAAACGCCTGTGTTCCAGCCCCTCCTCAGACTTCCTTCCTTCCTAGAGAGTCCTTGAATCAGACAGGACACATCAGCTTGCAGTAAACCAGATCTTACTCATATTAGCTCAAGGAAGGGATTTGTTAGAAGTTTGCCGCCTGCTTCCAGGACTGGCTGAGCGAGTAGGCCTCAGGGAGAGAAGGGACAAAGATGGGCCTTACGGCCTCTGCAGCGGGTGCGGGACCTGCAGGCTGCTCAGAGTCCTGCAGCTTTGAGTGTTGGGAGGGGAGATGGCTCCTGCCCAGTGTCCGTGCCTGAGCCAGCTGGCGGTGGCCCATGCCTGTGGGGCTGCCTTGCTCTGGGCTGTGAGATTTAGACATACAGGTAAACTGGCCTCTCTTCACTGTCATTCAATGCACTGGCAGTCCACCTCCCCATCACTTTATTTTTGGGACAGGTGGTGATCCACAGGGATCTCTCTGTTTATCATTTGAGATACAACTTTCCAGAAGAATTACATTCTTCTTATCTTTATTCTGTTAAAAATTTGGCTGATAGTAACCTTAATTTGAATTTCTTATTTCCTTGACTGAGAAGAAAAGGAATGCTTCTTCTATTCTTCGTTATTAAATTTTTATATCCTGTAAGCATTTTCTGTTACCTAAAGGTTAGCTAAAGATTTGTACATTTATCCTGACAAATCATGGTCATTCTTCTTCTTCAGCAGATTTCTGCTCACGGCAGATCTTCTTCCAGTGTGAACGGTGGACCTGAACTGGATCGTTGCATGAGTCCTGAAGGTACTTCTCAGTCTGATCATTACTTTTATAGAGGAAATCATCCATGTGAAGTTGGTAGCCACCCAAAATTCACTTGTGATAAATTACGATCTTCCAAAACAGGAATGTGATCATATCTCCTATGAGCCCATGTAGCCTTAGTGGGAGGTAGGGGTGGGGTACACTTCAAGATGTATAAAATCTCATTGCCGTTAATTAGGCTTCAAGTTTTAGGCTTTGGCTTCTTTTATTTTTCAGTAGCAGTGATCTGGTCACAACTCCTAAATGTATTTTCTTTTGCCCAATTAGGAAACAGAAATATGTATGCTTGATGTCTGCTATGTGCTGAGCAATAGGACACGTAGTGAAAGTGGGCCAATCTTGCCTCTCCCTTTTCGAGAAGGTTTTGAGCCAGGAATTAGTCTTAACAATACATCTTATCTAGGTAGAATTGTCTTTACTGGAAAATCTTGAGAACATTTCAAAGATTAAATTCCCACCACCATCCTATTCCCCCACCTTCTTCTTCTTCTTTTTTTTTTTTTTTAAAAAAAAAAAAAAACAAAGGAGACTTGGGGGTCCCACTCTGTTGCTCAGGCTAGCCTCAAACTCCTGGGCTCAAGAGATCCTCCCACCTCAGCCTCCTGAGTAGCTGGGACTACAGGCCTGAGCCACTTGGCTATTCTCCTGTCTTGGGCATTGACAAAAAGAGTTTGGAAAAGTTCAAGTTAGACATCTTTTTTACCCAAGACTAATTACTTATTTCAGCTGATATTTCAGAGATTTGTTAGGTTTGTTGATTACGGTTTCTGATTCCAGCCAACAAGGTCAAAAGGAAATTGGTGATTCAGGTGTTCTATTCAGAAAATATGCTCAGATTTGTTTTTAGTTTCACCATAGATTTAAAAATAAATGCATCGCAATTTATTGTTTTATAAATACATAGGAATCAATATAAAATGCTGATATTTTCTTTAGAATTTGCATTTATCCTTTTTGCAGGTGTGAATGGAAACAGGTGCTCTGAATCAGCTCTTCTTGAGAAGTACAAAATTGGGAAGATCATTGGCGATGGCAATTTTGCAGTAGTCAAAGAGTGTATGGACAGGTGAGTGGATAGTGAGCGTAGCTACTTGTTCACCTACATTTTTTTCTTGGGGTTTACTCTGAATGAATGAAAGACCTGTCTGGGAAGTCTTTTTTTTCCCCATTCCTGAAAGGGTCTGCCCTTGAGACCAACCATTTTGCATGCCCACAAGCAATTTAACAAGAAAAAAATATATGTATACATGTAGAGTATAAAACTGTTTTGTATGCCTTTGGGCTGAGAGATGTATTAGGTCTCAACCGTGAGCCAGAGAGGAATAGGAAAGAATGAGAGTCTTTTTTAAAGAAAATCTCCTGTAACATTTAGCCATGGTAGGCATTATTCTCAGTGTGTACTAGTATTAAATCATTTAATTCCCATAATAACCCTCCCTCACAGTTATAACTTAATCGATTATAGCAAGTAGTTCAGGGTATATGACCTCTGACTGTTGAAGGTCAGAATCGGTCTATTTTGCCTGTTCCAAGCCTTTTGTAAACAAGAAAAGACTCAGAGTAGAGTCATGTTTATGGCCACTGTCCTACCTGTTCTAAGTGATAATTTTCATTGTTTTGGGGGAATTTTCCAGAAAGTTTTGATAACTACAGTTTTTCCATTTTGTTATATTTCTAGTGAGGCTTTAGTGCTCGTTGTTGGTACACAAGGTAACTCCCTGTTCTCTAAGCCTTTTAACTTAGCTCCGGTGCACAGATTGCCACCTAAGTAACAGAGTAAGCACCCAAAATATGACTTCTAAAGACTCGTTAGAAATCCAAGGCAGGGTTTAGTTTATGTTATGTGGGGGGTTTGCAGGGAGAGCAATTTAAATAATAGTCATTCTCCCAGGCTGAGCCTCATCAGCGTGTACTATGACTACCCGGCAAAACAGCTGCTCTTAAAGAGAACTGATGCCGTCTAAGAATAGTGTTTGTTGAACTGTCTTCCTATACTAACAGATATTTTTGGCATGTTCAAATTAAATTATGTTAAAGGTGATTGAAAAATAATAACATCAAGATTCTATATCCAAGTAAATGATCTCTCTAGTTCCAAAGAAGGGCATTTGAAAGTGCAAACAACATGGCACCAGATCATAGCTGAACTATTGTCTGAGAATAAAATAATGAAAGTCTGGGGACTTTTCAGTGTTGAATTGTAGGCTAATGTAACTAATATATTAAAAATTTTCAGTAAATTTGATGCATTTTTTTCTTAATTTTATTCTGTCTCCTAAGAGAACTATTTTGAGATTTTAAGTATGGAAAAATGTTTTCTTATCTATCGCTGATACAACAGAATTTAAATACTTTAAATATCAATGTTGTGATTACTAATATTTATAAAAGGATATTTAACATACAGTGTGGCTTTGTTATTTTTCTTTTCTGGGTACCTTTCTCCCCTGACTCCACTCAGCATTGTCTTTGATGCACAGAGGAAGAAACTAAGTTTTTCTTTAAGTCTGTGCTGGAGAAGAAAAATAGGAATCTATGTCTTAAATGTCTTCCTCTGGTTATTCCATAGGTCCACTGGAAAGGAGTTTGCCCTAAAGATTATAGACAAAGCCAAATGTTGTGGAAAGGTACAGTATACATAACTGCTTTGTAAAAGAAACTGAAATAACTCGGTGAGATGTTTACTGTGATGAAGGAACTTAAATGGGGACTTGAGAAGACAATCATAGCAGAATAGACCACCAATAATAGTGGGGAAAACAGTCAAGCCTTTTCTCCCTGCTGTTTTTCAAAAACTTTAATCCTAAAACAGTAAATTGAGTTGATTTTGATCCTAACTAAAAAATGTAAATTCTTTTCTCTGAGTGAGAGATGCCTGTTTCAAAACCCAGCAACACTCAAAAGTTCTATCAAGAACCGTGAGGGCGCTCAGACTTTCAAGCTAACAAGTTAGCTTTCCAGCTTCAGAGAGGCTGGCAGAAGACACAGGATTCCTGAGTCACAGACAAAACACTTTGTTACTCACGGCATAGCAGGTAACATGAACATGAACCAACATGCTTGTGTTGGTTCCGCTTAACTCCCAAGTCCTCTTGACAGGATGCGTTGGGTCCAGTTGGATGATATATACGCAAAGGGTTTGTGTTGGAGCTGAGGAACCCCAAGCTTAGGAGACCCCAGTCTTATAAGGGGGCTGCTAGCAAACCTGCTGAACCTTTGCCCCAGAGGAAAACATTATTTTCGTTATTCTAGTCAGGAAACATATCTTTCCTTTGCCCCTTTCTCTGTGTTTTAAGGGTATTTGCTGTATAGGTTGGAACAAAAGCTGATACAAAACGAGCAGAAACACTATGAAGAATTGTCTCCCCATTAAGAACAACTTGTGCCTTCTGTCCCACTCTCAAACTGAGGCTGGAAAAGATCCACTGATAAAGTGCTGCTATAGAGTTACTGATACTTTAACTATATTTGAAAAAAAAATATTCTCTAAAAGTGATGATAAAGACCTTTTTAGATTCCTTTCTGGTAGCATATCAATTAAGAGAGCAGCCCCTCGAACTGCATTGTGCAACACTGAAGCTACTAGCCACATACTGCTACAGAGCACTTAAAATGTGGCTAGTCTGAACTGAAATATGCTATAAGTGTAAAATGCACACCAGATTTTGAAGACTTAGTCCTAAAAAAGGAATGTATTTGATTATATGGATTTTTTAAAAATTTATTTTAAAATATTTTTTTCTTTGTAAACTCAGGGAAGGATTGTTAAATGATTATATGTTGAAATGAAAATATTTTGGATATATTGGGTTAAGTAAGTTATATTTTTAAAATTAATTTTACCTGCTTTCGACATTTTTAATGTGATAGACAATTCAGAATTACATATATGGATCACATTATATTTCTGTTGGACATTGCTGCTCTAGAGCCAGATTATAAAAAGTTTAATCCTGGCTCTGCCTCTTCTTATTGTGTGAGTTTGGAAAAATTATTCAACCCCTTTGTGCCTCTGTTTTTTGTCTGAAATGTGGTTATTAATAATAACTAAGACATAGGTTTGTTAAGATTTATTGAATTAAGATAGGGAAAATATAGAAACATGCCAGTATATACTAAGAACTTAACAACATGTTAACTATTAACATTATTAATATGCCACAGGAATTTAAAATTTTTAATTAGCAGAATTTGATGTGATAGTAGTGATTTTATAGGTATGGAACTCCTTAACTTGTCTTCATTGGACGTCTACAAAATTGTGTATTTTTAATAGAGAACTTAAAATATCATGGTAAAATTTTTGGAAAATCTTAGAACCCAAGAACAGAAAATGTAGGAGGCAAATTTGTCATTTACTTTTTTTTTTTTTTTTTTAACTATACCTTGATGCTATTGAAGCAAAGGCTGTGCAGAATGCCCCCTTTTCTTTGAATAGTAAGATTTTCTTTTCTTTATGTTTAATTTTCTTTAAATACTTCAATGTGCTTTTATTCGTCTAACAACATTACTTTTTCAACCGCGGTAGCCTTTTTACCATATATAAGTAAGTGTTGCTCTTTCCTTCTGGTATTGTGTGATTTAAGCAGAATGTGTTATAATTTGGGGAGTCTGGTTGTATATATATTACAGTTTTTTTCAAAACAGTAAAAAAAATTTGATATGGATATTATTTACCTGATTAAAATGTAAGCAGCTGTTTCCATAGTAGAAAAAAAGATCTTTGCATGCAAAAAAATTTAGTCTGATACACTAAGTGCTGAGGCAAATGGGTATGTCACTTTAAACATTTGTATCTTATTTTTCTTATTGAATGTCATTCTGTTTTTATAATTCATAATCATGTTTTTTCCATCCTTACATTTTGCTTATTTGAACAACTATTTTCCCATTAAAATTATATAAAGTTATAATTTCAAAATTTGATTTGTTATAAATAAGTTGATTTTTTTCCTGTTAAATTTGATTTTTAGGAAAAATGATATGGAGAATTTTTAAAAAAAAATATTCAAGGGGAGTGGTACTCTGCCTCTTTTCTGGGATATTGTTGGTTGCCTTTGTTGTATACAGAAAATTAATAATGCTGAAAATATCTGTCATTTGTTAAAATGTATTATTTATCCAGCCTTGGATATATAGGAACTTTGCAAATTACCTTTACTGACTGGCAAAACTGACATACCAGTTTTATAGATAAGGAAACAGAGACTCAAGTGGCTTCCAAAAAATCACACAGAGGCAGAGCTGTGACTGGAATTTTGGGCTATTTGTTTACAGTATTGGCCAGTCTACCATCATTCCTCTGTAAGTTCAATTTATTAATTTCTTCATGTAATAAGAACCTGGAAAAAAAATTTTTTTTTTTTTTGAGACAGAATCTCACTCTGTTGCCTGGGCTAGAGGGCCGTGGTGTCAGCCTAGCTCACGACAACCTCAAACTCCTGAGCTCAAGTGATCCTCCTGCCTAAGCCACCCAAGTAGCTGGGACTACAGGCATGTACCACGCCTGGCTAATTTTTTTCTATTTTTAGTAGACGGAGTCTCGCTCTTGCTCAGGCTGGTCTCGAAAATTCCTGACCTCAAGTGATCCTCCCATCTCGGGCTCCCAGAGTGCTAGGATTACAGGCTTGAGCCACTGCGCACAGCTGAAAAATTCTTTCTCTTGCCTTCTGTTGGCTCATCTGTAATGTACATGAGCATTATTACATTAATTTATTCATTCACCTAAAATTTGGTATGTGTATTTTGTATTCAAAATACTATGCTAGAAATAGGTTAATTTAACAAGTAGATTAATACCAATTCTGCAAATAGTGTTATGGGAGTGCAGAGGAAGCGCATGGGGGAGAAGTAGGTGACCAGTGAAGACTCCAGAGAGCAAGAAGCATTTGAGCTGAAGCAGGAACAGTGAGTAGGATTTCAGCAGGCAGCAGTGGAAGAACAGCCTACCAGGCGGCCAGAACAGCTGAAACAAAGGCCCAGAGGACAGAAAGTGTGTTGGGTCCTGCTAAGTAGAAGATTATCGCAAGGGCTGCCTTGGGGCCTGATTTATGGAGGCTATTAAGAAGGCTATGGTATTTGTAAGTTTAAGAATTCTTCCAGCTCTAATATTCTCTTTCATTCTAAATAAATATTTATTGAATTCCCACAGCGTACGAAGCCCTGAGCTTTCTGTTATGGTACTTAGAAGTGGTCCCTCTTTCTCTTCCCACCTTATATAGTTTCGCATTCATCATCTACATGGGCCCAGGCAGGACATAAATCCAAAAGTATATTGTATTAGTTTCCTGAGGCTGTTGGAATAAATTACCACAAACTTGGTGGCTTAAAACAACAGAAAATTATTTTCTCACAGTTCTGGAGGCTACAAGTCAGAAATCCACGCTTCCTCTGGGGCTTTTGGGGAGAATCGATTCTTTGCCTGTAAGCAGAGTCGGGCGACTGACGGTATTCTTGGGCCGTGGCTGCGTCACTCCAGTCTCTTCCTCCATCTCCACATCGCCCTCTTCTGCGTTTCTCTCTCCTCTGCTGTCTGTGAAATCTCCCTCTGCCTCTTTCTTATAGGAACACTTGTGCCGGCATTTAACACCCCCCCTCCCCACATAATCCAGGGTTTTATCTCTTCACTGCAGAATCCTTAATCACCTCTGCAAAGCCCCTTTTTCCAAGTAAGCTAATATTTACAAATCGTAGAGCTTAGGACTTGATACCGTTGGGTGGCCATTATTCAATCCACTATGTATATTTACTGCAGAAATCACGGATGGAGATGTGAACATTTTGTCTCTTACTGTATCATCTTCAGCAAAAATTCACTAAGCGACATCAATGCCAGCTGTAAAGCCAGTGTTGGGCAAGAGCATTGCATGGGGTGATTATTCATTCACACAAGCACTTTGGTACCTACTGTGATTTGGTAACTAACTAGTTGCTGGAGAGTGATGTAAACAGAAACCTCCACAAGCTCTCAGTTACAGAGCGTTACAGACCAGCACACGAGCAATTAAAAGACTGTGGGACGGAGCTATGATTGGAGGAAGCGCAGGCAGTGCTGAGAGCACATGAGGCGGGTACCTGACCCAGCATCCTGGAGCGAGCAGGGGAGGTTTCTTACTGTCCTAATCTGGTCCTGAGGAGTGAATAGGAGTTCACCAGGAAGTGGGTAAAGTAAGTTCCAGACAAAGAAAACTACCTGTGCAAAGGCCTAGAAGTCTAGGTGGGGGATTGGCAAGAGGGCTAGAGAGAAGTGAATGGATGGATTCAGAGGCGCACTGAGAAGATAGATGGCCAGGGATCGTGGCTGTATTAGAGCCGCGGTCCCCAGCCCCTGGGCCTTGAATGGGTAATGGTCTGTGGCTTGTTAGGAACCAGGCCACACAGTAGTAGGTGAGTGAAGCTTCATCTGTATTTACAGCCGCTCCCCATTTTTCATCACCACCTGAGCTTCACCTCCTGTCAGATCAGTGGTGGCATTAGATTCTGCATTGTGTTGAGGTGTATAATTATTTCATTCTATATTATAATGTAATAATAATAGAACTAAAGTGCACAGTAAATGTAATGCACTTGAATCATCCTGAAACCATCCCCCCCCCCCCGCCCCTGTCCATGGAAAAATGTCTTCCGTGAAACCAGTCCCTGGTGCCAAAAAGGCTGGGGACCACTGCTGTATTAGAGGATGAGGGAGGGGGGAGGGATCGGGGTAAAATTCCCATTCTGCTTGGGGCAGCCAGGTTCCTTCAGTGAGACAGAACACAGGAGGAAAGGACTGTTTTGTGGGGCTGGAATGGGTTGAGACAGTATGATTAGTCTAGATTGGGAGAGTTTATTCTCCTAATATTTCCCTCCAGGCCTTTCTCTCTCTTTGTACATTAAAAATCACCATGGCCAAAAATAAGGCAGTATCCTTTGCCAAGTTAGCAGTTTTCTTTGTCATTTACTCTCACACAGAACCGTGGAACACTGCCATGAAATGATTCATATGTAAATTATTTGGAGTTAAAATCATGAATCACTTAACATAAATAATGGTAGATGATCGAATAATGTCAGTTCAAGACAAAAGTGATATTCATATTAGAAATATTCTCTTGGAAAATTTAACCTAGAGAGTATTTTTACACATCAGAAACAGACTACATATAGGTTGCATAAGAAATAGGAATATGACATTTTGTAAAGATTTTTATGCAATGCTTTTGTTTCTGATGATGATTAGTTTAAAAAGCAGACTTTTCCTTTACAGACAATTTTACAAGGCTACAAAGAGGCTGAGAAACAAAGGCTAACATCTCCCACATTCCACCAAAAGCATTCACTCTGCTTAGAATCCTAGCCATTGTCAAGTGAGGGACAGCACGCTAAGATAATAAATAATGCTGGGGAAAGGACTGCGGACTCCTTCAGTATTTGAAATGCGACACTGTCAGTGGCCCTTAGCAGAAGTTTTACAGTGTGTCTCAGAAGACTTTCCATTGCGCCTTTTACTGAAGAAGATAATAACTTTTGGGAGTTGTAGTCTCCTTACGTGGTAAGGAGACTCATTTTAAGTCCAGTTCGAGAGCTTCTTGGAGTACTGATGAGGGAGTTATTTTGCATCCTTCACTTTAAATTAGCATCACAAACGGAGCCCTAAAGAAGCAAATTTATAGACTCTATCTACCAACTTTGGAGAAAATGAGCAGCAAGGAGGAGAATCGAAGTGACAGATCCATTCAGCTTTAAAATAAAAAGTGTTTTACTGCAATGGTAGTAACTTCTGTTGTCTTTGCTTCACAGAGGGTGAAAAAAATTAATTTGCTTGCTTTTACGTGTTCACGAAAGTATGTCTAACCCTGCTTTTTAGTGTGATTAAGGACATGCTTGGCACAGATGATCTGGAAGCTTTGAGACATGTGAATCAATGCTTGGGGGGTTTGCCAAGTCTTTTCTTTGTCTCTGTGACCACAAGGGGTTGGCTGTACAGCTGCTTCCCTGGGGAGGGGCCAGGGTGCTGCTTTGTGCTGCTACTCTGTAACTTAGATTTGGGCCTTGGAAACAGGTAGGAGACCCTATGTTTGGCTCCCCAGCTGTGGTTTGTTGGGGGTCTAAGAACCACCATTGTTTCAGGAGCTTTGGAAGCATTTATTGAGTCCTAAGCCAGTCAAAGACGTCCCAGCCCTGTTCAATAAAAGCATAGATTCTCCTCCTGGCACAAAGCCTTGTTGTGGTTCTTAACCCCCAACTCAGTGTGATACGCTTGTTCTTATCTTTTAAAAAAATTGGATATTTTCAGCTTTCTAGCTATCATCTTCATTTTGAAATAATTCCAAAGTTGATATTTACTGAAGTATTCCTCTTTGAAAAGTGATTATGTGTAGTACAGGGAATGTGGGCTTGGATGTGAGAATCATAGTTTTGTGCTCAATCTCCAAGGACTGTTCTGAGGATGAAGTGTTGAAATATCACACAAATACCTTACTCAGCCACTGACGAATAGTGACTAGATTCCTGTTAGTCCTCTAGTGACTAGTAAATGTTGGTTCCTTTCTTTCCCCTACTTCTAGTCAACGTTTGCACTGTCATTTGCCAACACTGATTTAGTGACTGCTTGGACAGGCACAGCTCATTCACTGCTCAACCAGGCACGTGCAGGAGCTTGAAACAGATTTTCTCTGCGTGTTGCTTATTCATTTGTTACAATTTATACCTCTAGCTATGATCAAAAAGAATTTGAGGTGGCTTAGAATAAAAAGGCATGTACACATGGATGCACAAAGATAAGCAGGGAACCTTAACTATTATCCTGAGCTAGGGATAAGATAAATTATTGCATTGGAACAGTAAATTAAGCTCCCAGATTCATTATAGCAAAGGCAAAAAGGGCAATATGAGCAATACATACACACATGCATATATCTACATGGATATATACATATAAATGTAGTTAGATAGCAGATTACATCTCTTATAAGGTGGATTTTATATAAAAGTTATATTTGAATACTAGAATGTGTAAGAGGGGAATTAACAAATTTTACAGCGTATCCTCTAAATTCAAGAGCATTCAGTATTAAAGTTAATGAGGACCAATGAATATGGCAATATGGCATTGTTGAGAGGTTTTTATGTCTCATTTAAAATAGAGCGGTCGTTCATGATTCATGGGTTGATGTATTGAGATAATTCCTTAATTCTGTAAGTAAACATTTTGCTACAACACTGATCCCAACCGCATTACTCCCAGGGAGTGATTATCAGGTCGTGGTTTCAGAGGAGAAGTGATTAGAGTTAAAATGGGAATAGTAGTCCCCAGGGTACTGTATGTTTCCAGATTTCCGAAATACAAAATGATAAGATCCATCTGGTGAATGAATGATTTCACAATCGCAGAGGAAGAAAGTTTGTTTTTCATGAATTTCAAGTTCATATTGGTAATGATTTAAAAACAAAATGTTTAATGCCAGAAGTTATATGCCATAAGTCTTTCAAGTTTTCTGATATGCCTAGTCTTTATTTGTGAGTGTATACTGAAATTATTAAGAAAAAGTGGTTCTAACCGAATTGCAAAGCACAGTGCTGTGTGCCCAAGCTTTCATAGCATCACTGCCTCTTAAGGTGTTGAAAATATTGGAGAAATAGAAGACAATATGCCAGGGCAGCACCACTGAGCCCTTTTGGGGGATGTTTAGAAACCTTTTCTTTTTGGTAGTGACAATAAGATGTCCACACTGACCTGTCCTGTCCCTGTGGGAACCAGCTAGGCCTAGGTTTGGTTGTCTCTGTGCCAACAGAGGTGCTTCTGTTGGTATCAGATCCACAGACTGTGTTTGTCTTGTTCTCCAGGCCAGAGAGAGAGTGCAGAGAGTTCTGTGATTTCCGACCCCCTCCCTATGCCCTTTGTTTGACAGGAACACCTGATTGAGAATGAAGTGTCAATACTGCGCCGGGTGAAACATCCCAATATCATCATGCTGGTGGAGGAGATGGAAACAGCAACGGAGCTCTTTCTGGTGATGGAATTGGTCAAAGTAAGAGGATGGAGAAATTTCCTTGGTGCCTAATCCCGAGACTTACAATATTGGTGAAGAGCCTAATTGGAAAAGTGTTTTGCTGCCTTGTAACTTTCATTATTTATAATCATCTATTTTAGTGCTGCTTGTGTCATTTTTTCATCTACTCCAGACTGATGAACCATCTTTCCTACCTTCATAGGATTCACAGTTGACATTTTGATACGTTCTGTGTATCCTTTAGGGTGGAGATCTCTTTGATGCAATTACTTCTTCAACCAAGTACACTGAGAGAGACGGCAGCGCCATGGTGTACAACCTCGCCAACGCCCTCAGGTATCTCCACGGCCTCAGCATTGTGCACAGAGACATCAAGCCAGAGAATCTCTTGGTATGTCAACTCTGCTTTTTCTGTTCCAATTGCTGCCTCTCTCCTTTTAAAATGGTCACAATTATATGCAAATGATGTCGTCTTAGAGTCTATACCAATCCTGCAGAGACTTTAAATTTGGGAAATCCAAAGACCTCATATCAATGACCATAAAATACTAATGGATTTCTTGAA
Source organism: Avahi laniger (assembly GCA_963575035.1). Lineage (NCBI taxonomy): Eukaryota > Metazoa > Chordata > Mammalia > Primates > Indriidae > Avahi > Avahi laniger. The sequence continues at coordinate 7,054 of CAUYSK010029485.1, read as the reverse complement.
TTGATCTACATTTACTTTTTGCCAGACATTAGAAGATAACATTTTTATTTATGTTTTGATTGATGGTACTGACTAAAGAAAGATGAGCAGGAAAATCACTTTATGGGCAAAAACTTCTGAAGAATAAGTTGGAGGCAGAATTAGAGGCTCATAGGAGGCAGAAGTAGAACATGGGGGTTCATTCATGTGTAGGGCAGAATTTTGGAAGTAGTCCATTCATCTCAGCTTTACAGGTATTGTGTTCTCTGTAAATACGGAGGAGCTGGGTTCTTGGGGCGCCACCAGTTACTCTGGAGCCAGCCTGGGTCCCACTAAGGCCCAGCGAAGAATGCTGCGGCATTAGTGAACTTCCCTGCAAACCAAGGCGTGTCCGTTTCCCAGCTCACAAATCCCACTCTTACCTCCCATTTCTTCTCTTCCGCGCACAGTTCTTAGTATATGTAAAGTCTCCTCAGAATCTGACTCTGCTCCTTTTCTCTTGTCACGCATCAAGAGTCAGTAACGTGAGAGGGACTGATGTCTCCAATGTCATGTGTCTCAGAACGTAGCCAGGAAATCGGAAGCACATTCCTCGTCTAGTCTAACCTGCCCTAGGAGTGTTCACCTCTTCTCCAAAACCTGCACCAACCCCCTGGTGCTACCCTAAAGGGGAGAAGAGGGAAGAAGATGATAAAACTGTCATCTGTATGAGGCAAATGTGTTATGTAGAAAGGCCATGTGGTTGGGCTTCAGAAATGACCTCAGCTGCACATGTCTAAGTAAAATATGTGTTTGTCGTTGAAGCTAGATCACTCAGCAATGTCTAGATTTGGTCAGCAGATGGGCACTGGCCCAGGAGGAGCAGCTACCATTGAGGCACTAAAGTAAACACCCAGAGTGACCGTCAGCCTCTTTCTGCTCTGTGAACTGATGCCGTTTTTAAACACCAGAGCATTCAGACATCTGATTTGCATCCCTTTTTCTGGTAGCGGTGTCGTAATTTAAAACCCTGCCATTGGAGATGTATGGGTCTCCGTGTCAGGGAGCACGGGGGTGGCCGTTAATGCTGTGAGTTACAGCCCGGTGGTGCCCTGTGAGAGGTAACTATGAGAGACCAGTGATAAATTCAGGTTTTCCAGGAGTTCTGGGGACAGGGGAGAGAAGAGGGTTGGTTTCTCATATTTGAAGTCCTTCTAAATCATTATGTTGACATTTTATTTAGAGAACGTGCAGCGTTCACTTTGTGGGATCTGCATTCCTCACATTTTTATTTTTGCGTCCTGAGAGCAACTTTTGACAGAAGCATCTCTCAGCTTGTGGTGGGGCGTCTGAACGCTGCACGCTGTGGTCCTTGCAGTTGCAATTGCGTAAGTTCACTCAGCATCTTTATGTGGTGCAGGCTGTAGTCAGGGTTCTGTCGGGTTCACCCAGTGACTTTTCAGGCACGGAATCTACTGCAGAATGGTGTGGTAGAACGGATGATGGCTCTGACTGGAATCCCTGCTTGGCTACTGACCACTAACCTCAGTTTCCTCATCTGTAAAATAAGGGTACCAGTTCTTTTCCTAGTTGCCCAGTGGAGTAACTGTAGAAGTCTAGTAATATATCATTTGGGGAGAATATTGAAATCTTTTAAGTTTTTGAGAACGTCAGTTACTGGAGAGAACTGAACTCTGCCAGAAAGCCTTTGGAGTCCCTGTTCAATTCCCTCCCTTTATTAAAATTTTTTTTTTCTTTTCTTAATTTGAAATGGGGTCTCACTGTTGCCCAGGCTGGTCTTGATCTCCTGGCCTCAAGCCATCCTCCCACCCCAGCCTCCCAGGCACGAGCCACAGTGTCTGGCTAACATTAGTTTCTTAAAGCAATGCTATGTATGCCTCTGTATCTATATCTATCTCTCTCTCTATATATTTATATAATTATGTCCTGCTTTGAAGGAGAATCTCCAGCTAAGATTTGAAATGTATTCATATTATCTTTTACATATTTGCTAGCATTGGGGAGAGATGAATCAGATAAAATATTATTATTTCAGGCTTGTCTGCCCTTCCTTTTTGATGTTTAGCCAAGGAGTATTACTCTCCCAGACATAATTCAGTGATTATAGACTGTTCAGTCCCTTTCTATTTATGCTCCTGCATCTGACTCTGAATTCTTTATAGGGGATGTGAAAAATGGCACTTCTGGGACTTCTGAGTATCTGACAACAACCCCTACCCCTAGGCATCTCTAAATTGAGTGTTTAAAATAAACACTATTTTTCAAAAATTGTACCTAATGAGAGTATATTTAAGTAGTAGGAACAAAATAACAATGACATTAATAAAACTTTTTTTTTTACTCTCATGATACAGACATTTAGGAAATTGTGCTTTTAATATTCTTATCACTGCAGTTATTTACGGAATTTCTTTCTAAAGTCTGGGTTTCAGTAAATGCATCATAAATTCTAACTGTAATCATATCAGATTGTTCTCGTTAATGTTTACATTAGACATAATGGATGGAAAGTTGTCCTAAGACTGTGGCATGACTAAAGATCTGGATTCTGTTACTTCAGGGTAAATCATGAATAGTTTTGACGGTGTTTCAGCTGAATGTGGGCTGACTCAGTTCACAGATATCTGTGAGAGACTCAGAACCTTCATCATTACTCCTGTGAAACTTTAAAGTCATAGAGATGTGTGCTGGGGTGTGTATATTACATAGGAATGGAGAATTTATTAAAATACTAGGGTGAAAAATGTTCTCATACATCACAGGTACAGTCCCGTAAAGCTCGGAATCATTGGCGTGGGGGTCCCCTGGGATTCTCGATGGTTGCTTCAATCACTCCCCCTCATTAAGTGCTAAACCAGTAGAGGACATTGTTAACATGGTTATCTTGAAAAAAAAAAAAAAACATCATTTTGTAAATTTTTCTTCTCCTTTAGTTAGTAGTGGTTGAAATAAAAATCTGATTCAGTTCGTAGTAAAATAAGGAGAAAAGCAAACTAAGTATATTTAAAATAGAAAAATAGAAAAAGACTTTACATGAATATAGACTATGTCACTGCAATTATTTTTCTCTGAAATTCAGTGTTTTCAAAATGGACACCCAAGATGCAAATAGAGCATACAAGCAAGCGAAGGATTACACAGTCAAATCTGAATTATGCTATCGTATACACTTGTTTGCTTCCAAAACTTTCCATTTAGAATGTAACTTTCAGGCTTTTATCCTATAAAGAAAGTTTACTTATATATAAAATCAATTTTTTGTGATTATGGAACCAGTACATGTTCACTATAAACATTTTGAAAACTACTGAAAATTAAAGTAATCCTTTCTTTTTTACTTTTTCTTTGAATAACTTTGGTACCAATAAAGTAATTCTTAATGCTACCACCTAGAGATAAACTTGTTAACATTTTGGAATATTATATTTTATATATAACTGTGAATCTTTTTTACTCCATGTAATGTAGTAAACATTCCCCATATGATTAATATTATTTGAGAAGTGCTTATTAGTAACTGCATATTATTTTATTATAGGGATATGCCATAATTTTCTAAGTCATTGCCCCATTAGCTGTTTATTTTGTTTCTAGTTTTTTTCGTTTGTTTTTGTTTAAGAAACCAGGGTCTCACTGTGTTGCCCAGGCTGGAGTGCAGTGGCATGATCATAGCTAACTACAGCCTTGAAACTCCTGAACTCAAGCGATCCTCCAACCTCAGCCTCCTGAGTAGCTAGGACTACAGGCGATTGCCACCACACACAACATTTTTTTTTATTTTTATTTTTGTAGAGAACGAATCTAGTTATGTTGCCTAGGCTGGTCTCGAACTCCTGGTCTCAAGTGGTCCTCCTGCCTCAGCCTCAGCCTCAGCCTCAGCCTCCCAAAGTGCTGGGATTACAGGCATGAGCCACCATACCTGTCCTGCTTCCAGTTTTTAAAAGTTATAGATAAATTCTGAGATTTCCAGCCTTGTGTGTAACCTTTGGGTACATCTCTCTTCCCTTAGAATAGGTTTTTAGAAGTAGATTTGCTGGATCAAAGGTTATAAATGATCTTTAGAAATTTGATATATTACTGAAATGCTTTCCAGAAAGGGTCTTCAATTTAAGCATAAACATTTACATCTTCATCGGAATTTTTAAACCTTTTCTAATATGGTAAGTATCTAATCTAATCAACCAGTCCTTCCAGAAAATGGAAGGAACATTTTTTGAGGCTCATTCTGAGCTTTGTCTCATTTTATCTTCACCCCCACTTCATGAGGAAGGTGCTGGTATTATCCCACTTCACAGATGAACAGACGTGCTCAGAGAGGTTACGTGACTTTCGAAGGTCACACAACCAGGAGATGAGTGAAGTTGTTATTCAAGTACAAGCTATCTGATCCCAAATGTCATTTTCTTTCTGAACTTCCAAGGTTTTCCACTACATAATATTTATATTTCCCATCATTGACTATGCAGAAAACAAGGCCCCCATTCCTGCTGCTAATTTTATTTTCTCAACTAAACACGGAAGTCTCTTGGAGAACACCTAGCGGTTTGGTGGATATTTTGATAAACAGCATTTCTTGGGCTCTCAAGTACCTCACACAGTAAACGCTAAATAAAAGAAATAAAGGCCAGTTTTCTACTTCCACATTTACACGCTTCTCTCAAGCCCATCAGGTAAATAGCCGTCTCCACCCTAACGACTACGTAAGCACGTGTGTTTATTATGCTCTTCAGTAAGGAACTGAAGGTGGAAAATGCTGTCTTTTCTAAATTTCACACAGTCATGCAAAATCTCTGAAGAGAAAAATTAGCGCTTTAAAGCAACAGAGAGAAATCACGGTGTTAGTATCACAAGGAGAGATTTCATTTGAGTTTAATTGTAAATGTATCTGTGTCTTTTCTACTTAATTCCAAGGGCCATCTTTCAGTTGTTGAGGGAAAAAACCAACTTCTAATTGCCTGCTGGTTTGTGTTTCAGGTGTGTGAATATCCTGACGGAACCAAGTCTTTGAAACTGGGAGACTTTGGGCTCGCCACCGTGGTGGAAGGCCCTTTGTACACAGTCTGTGGCACACCAACTTACGTAGCTCCGGAAATCATTGCTGAAACTGGGTAAGGCTCTGAGTGGTTTTGGTTGGTGCTTTAACTCTGGTTGGAAAAGATCTGCTTTTGTTGCTCCTGCTGGTTTCGTACTCGATGCGTCCTGTGAAGGTGGAAACCGGGAGGAAGAGGACTGTCACTGGCACCATGGCGTTGGCCTGGGGAACTGTAGTTTGTGCCTATCTGGCCAAGAGCCCTAGGCCCAGACTTTTGTCCCAAGGCCAGTCTTTGAATACAGCAGTAGTCACCAAGACTGGTTGGGATGGGAAAAGAACAGACGCCGTTTTCCAATGGCTAATTAATTCCTCTATGTAAAACGAACAACTTGATACCAAAAAGACCTTTTGTTCCTAACAAAGGCAATACTCCAGCACTGTGGAAGGTTCCTGGGATTCATATCATTATTTCTTCCCTTCCCACCCACTTCGTCTTCCTAGCTATGGCCTCAAGGTGGACATCTGGGCTGCCGGTGTGATCACATACATACTTCTCTGTGGATTCCCGCCATTCCGCAGGTCAGTGGCCTTCGAGTGACCATATTTGAATTGTAAATTCTCTCCTTTTGGTCGAGAAGCAGACACTTCACTCCAGGCATTCAGGACCAGAAACTGGTTGGTCAATAAAAATGTCAGGTAAAAATTATATAAACATACCTTTCATTTTTTATATTAATTTACAACCTATTAATGTATATTCATTTATCATACTTTTGATGTGAGGCCAAGGTCATCTGAGTTTCTTGTGGTCATTCTTTCTTAAACTATACCTGTCATGTAGTGTCTATGATTCCAGTTTTCTCAGTCTCTTTAAATAAGAGTAGGATTTAACGATCCATGTGAAGCATCTGAATCCTTCCAGGTATACTTTTATCCCAGTCTGGATAGTTATCTCACTTACTTAATTCGACGACAGTTTTTTTTTTTTTTTTTTTTTTTTTGAGACAGAATCTAAATCTTTTGCCCGGGCTAGAGTGCCGTGGCATCAGCCTCGCTCACAGCAACCTCAAATTCCTGGGCTCCAGCGATCTTCCTGCCTCAGCCTCCCGAGTAGCTGGGACTACAGGCATGCGCCACCATGCCCGGTTAATTTTTTCTATATATTTTTAGTCGTCCAGCTAATTTCTTTCTGTTTTTAGTAGAGACGAGGCCTTACTCTTGCTCAGGCTGGTCTCGAACTCCTGAGCTCAAATGATCCACCTGCCTCGGCTTCCCAGAGTGCTAGGATTACAGGCGTGAGCCACCATGCCCAGCCGCAACGGTTTTTTAAACTCGGTTTTATATATCTTTCCAAAGCAGTCAACTTTGTTCTCATGGAAACAGGAACTCTTTCTTTTTAAATGCATTTTTATCAGTTCACAATATTTATTTAAGAAGTAGAGTTACAGACACACTTGGTGTACACAGGCCTGGGAACAGACAGACTGACTCTTGGTAACCATACACCTCACCTGGTGGGAGCAGAGGTGGCCACAGACAGCGGTCAAGGTGTTGGCTGGGGGTGAGGGTGCACTTACTGTCCTCTCAGTCCTGGTATAGCCGGTGAGAAGGGGGTGTGGCCACAGCTCTTCTTTTGATCGGTTTCATCTCCCCCTCTGGAGCAAATGAATGACTTTGAAGCAGAGTTCATTTAAGGATATATGTTTTGTTTTCTTCTGAGTTTTCTTGAGCTCTCTTTTCATTTTAATCCCTTCCTAGGTTCATCTTACAGCTATTTGTTGAGAAGCTACTATGTGCTAGGCACAATTCTAAGTGCTGGGAAGAAAAGTGGTGGACAAAACAATCCCTGCAGTCGTGATTTGTCTTAGTCTGTCCAGGTTGCTATAACAAAATGCCATAAATTGTGTGGCTTATAAACAGCATAAATTTAATTCTCACAGTTCTGGAGGCTGGGAAGTCCAGTATCAAGGCACTAGAAGATTTGGTGTCTGGTGAGGGCTCACCTCCTGGTTCATAGACAGCCGGCTCCTGCTGTAACCTCAC
>CAUYSK010029482.1:0-18501 GCA_963575035.1 Avahi laniger | reverse complement strand
AATTTAAATTCAGCTAAAAAACTGCCAATAGTAAATTATTTAATGCTTATAAAATTTTAGTTAGGTAAAAAGAGATAGTAAGTGAGGAACAGAATGTAGGAAGCTAATCTAAATTAACAATAAGACTGACTTTAGTATTTTAAAAAAAAAATAAAATTTCATCACTTGAATCCAGTAATAACCACTTATTAGAAATCCTCTTAAGATTTACTATAATAAAAATAATTTGAAAATAGCATGTAAATTATTTAGTAGAAATAATTCCTTCATGTGTCCTCTAAAGACCTAATAAACAGATTATTAAATCCCATTAAGATTACTGACTTCTATTAGACATGTTACAAGATTAAACTGATATTTTTTCTAGACTATTTTGGCAGCATTTATTCCTCAATTTCATTTTATATAAAGCTAGTTGCAGAGAATTCAAAATGTGATTGTTTTTTCATAGATAAAACCTTTTCAACTCCCTTTATTAACTATTTTAGGAATAGCATTTATTGAGGTATCTTTTATTCAACTTGGAAAATAAGGCTTCCCTGGCTTCACTATAAATGCTGGAGAACCCAGAAAAAAAATTTTAAGAAAAAAAAGAAAAAATGAAGAAAACTTTTGGGGTTCAATCCAGAATATTGGACAAGGAGCTAGGGGAATAACATGTATTAATAAAAACACTTTGAGAAGGTAGGACAGGCATGGTGGCTTACGCCTATAATCCCAGCACTTTGGGAGGCTGAGCTAGGAGGATCACTTGAGGCCAGGAGTTCAAGACCAGCCTGTACAACACAGCAAGACCCGCTTTTCTACACAAACAAACACACACCATAAATATATACATGACTGACTGACTGAATGAATGAATGAATGAGAAGGTATAAGATCATTGCTACCAGTCATCACAAGTTTAGTTTTGTGGTTTCTCAGCAAATAACTTACAGGAGAGTAGGAGTGAAAAGGCAATTTAAAGGCAGATAAACTAATAGTAGGAAGGAATAACGGTTTATAGTTTCATCATAGGAGTCAGAAAATTTAAATAAAAATAAACCTAAGAACTAAAAAGCATTTGATAGAAGGAAGAAATAACAGCATAATGGTATCAGCAATGGAATTTATGTAAAAATAAAATAAAAACAAACCCAAGAACTTGAAAGCATTTTACAAAGGACAAAGACCTATGTATAATTACTATATACAGCCTTGTACTACATCCAAGATGGTAATGTGGTTGTTAACTTTAACCAGGAAAGGGTAAATTTAATTCATTATGAAAATATAGTAAGCATTTGGGAATATTTATAAAAAGTAAAAAAAAAAAAAAAGTTTAAAGCTGTTGATTATGCACAGATATCAGTTATAAATAACTTATTTTCTCCTTGCCACTTGAAAAATAAGTCCCTAGCTTCATTACGAAAGCTTGACATGCAATACTAACCTTAACTACAAGGGGAGTTTCAAGTAAATGTAATTCTGAAGTCCTGGAGGAGTTTTGACGTGATCCTTTTAATTGTGAACTTACAGGTAATGAACTGGATTCTAGACACAAAGGAGATCTTGTCGGGGGTAGTTGCTGAATAAATCCGAAACATTGAGAAGGCTGAGGGACAGGATGAACAACCAAATTCAGGAGTCTGTAACCAGAATATACACATGAATAGAAAAATCCTGGTAACTTATTACTGAGTTATACTACAAAATAAAAGAATTTAGTAGCCCATTTAGTTATTCTATTCAGACTTCTATATTCACTGGTAAATATGATATGACCACATGAAAATATAAATTTAGTCAAGTATATTAATGTAATCCAAACTGCCATCATTAGTGCAAAAAGTCAGATAATTATTAATTCGGTAGCAAAAAAGAGAATTAGAAATTGCAGATAATAGATTTAAAAAAAGTTCTAGTCATCTTTACTCCCTTTTACCAATATTTACTGAGTCTTCACTATGTGCCAGGCATTTGTTTTCAAATAAAAATGCTAATAATTTAAAAATACTGAAGAAAACATGGCAAGCTTCCCTAGCAATCCATTTACTAAAATCACTTTCATCAACACATAAAATATCCTTTTACCTACATAATGAATATTGGTTTATTTGACCTTTATGGTTCTGATTGCAACAAAGACCAGACTGACAAAAAAAGTTATTTTTTCTTCAACTTAATGAGTTTGTTGACAAAATAGAATCTTGAGATTCTACTAAGTGGTTTTCCATAATGTCCTGGTCCCAGTTCATAAGAAATGATAAAACTGACCTCACTGATGACTTGTATTAAGCATGCGTAGTCCAAATAATCTTTAAGACTTAATTTACAGATAAATAATGTAAGTGAAATTTCCTGGTTACAATTTCTAGTGGCTCATTCGCACAAGTCACTTCTTTCTCATTTCCTAATAAATAGTCTAATAATATCTTTTTATTTCCCCCAAATGCCAGTGTTGCTCAGCTGAGAATAATCGGAAAAGTGCAGGATGCTTTGGAGCTCAGAAATAAAAACTTCAGTTGCTGTGCCTTCCTTGTCATTCTATCCCTTGTTCAGTCAAGATTTTTGCTATTGGCGTAGCAGACTAACACAGATCATAGTTGCTTTTAAGACCCAACCTATTACCCAGTGGGGACATACTTACAGGAAGCATTTTCTTTTTCTTTTCTTTTTTTTTTTTGAGACAGAGTCTCACTCTGTTGCCTGCGCTAGAGTGCCGGGGCATCAACCTAGCTCACAGCAACCTCAAACTCCTGGGCTCAAGTGATCCTCCTGCCTCAGCCTCCCAAGCAGCTGGAACTACAGGCAGAACTACCATGCCCAGATAATTTTTTTTTCCTTCTATTTTTAGTTGCCCAGCTAATTTCTTTCTATTTTTAGTAGAGATGGGGTCTCGCTCTTGCTCAGGCTGGTCTCGAACTCCTGAGCTCAAATGATCCATCTGCCTCGGCCTCCCAGAGTGCTAGGATTACAGGCGTGAGCCACCGCGCCCAACCAAGAAGCATTTTCTTATGCAGGGTTTTCCCATTTGTTATTCTGTACCAAGCACAGCTTTCAGATTTCCACTAAACCAAGAATATTCGATCAGGCTGCTAGACATTTCTATTTTCTATTCCAACTCTTCCTTTCTTTCCATACCTCATCTGAACTCAAATACTGTACTTATAAACAGTTTGCTCACTTTTATACTGAGCTATCCTATGTTCAATGCTTTGCATTGTGTTAATTTATGTCTAAGGTGCCTATTTATGAGTGACTGCTTCTCAAAAGCAGGGCCTGTGCAACAAGTGGAACCTACTGAGTCAAACCCAAATTCTTATACTAACAAGACTTAATTTAGGATAACTTAATTATACTCAGAAATTTATACTAAAAAAAGTATCAAAAAAATTTTAAAAGATATTTTTGAAAGGAAATGTTATATATTACACTAGGTTTTAGGATTTCCTCAGCAACTTTTAGGACCATGATATAAATAAGAAATGCATTTCATATGACACACAAAAACAAAACATAAATTAGTACTTAACCTTTACCATATGCAGTACTCACTGATTTTATCTATTCTACTCTTTCATTGAAAGATGTATTAGTCAGAACCCATATAACTTACTACCCAGTAATGCAAACCAATAATTAAAAAATATAGAATTAGGGAAAGAAATTATACTGATAGAAGATAAATATTCATATCTCACTGGGCTCTCTTCCATCTGAGTTAATACTGGATACAAAAGGTCCTCAGGCTGGGTGCAGCAGCTCATGCCTGTAATCCTAGCACTTTGGGAGGCCCAAGTAAGAGGATCACTTGAGCCCAGGAGTTCTGAGATCAGCCTAGGGCAACATAGTGAGACCCCCATCTCTACAAAAAATTAAAAAAGAAGCCAGGCATGGTGGTGCATGCTATAGTCCTAGATATTTAGGAGGCTGAGCCAGGATGATTGGTTGAGACCAGGAGTTTGAGGTTGCAGTGAGCTATGAGGACGCCAGTGTATTCTAGCCAGGTAACAAAATGAGACACTATCTCAACACACAAACACAAAGCATTCTCCTGATACTTCTTTAGGCCCTAAGGCCATTACTGAAAGGTCTTTAAACTTATTATTGCCCCCCTGCTAAACCTCAGATCTATTAAAGTACAAAAGGATCAAGAAAAAGAGACTTGTAGAAAACAATTAGAACTACTAGTAGAAAAAAAAGAATGTCAGTAATAATTATTTTCTTTTAAAATATCTAATAATTTAATGAGTAAAGGGAAACAATCTAACTAAATCTATTCCAAAAAAACTGGAAAATCCTTTCAAGCTTTGAAAATATGTCCATCATTAAACACGTTATAAACACCTTTGGCCTCAATTGTTTGTATGAACTTTTCTCAATTATCTTATTCTTCATATCAAAAAGTCAGATTAATTTTATTCCCATAAAATAATATTGCCTTTGATAAAAGTTGATACAAAATTTGGAATGATCATAGGTCTATTAAGGACAAAGAATCAATACATCAAGAGACACTGTGTTCTTTGCTACTGATACTCTACTTACAATTTCATCTTAGATACAATACTATTTTTCTAACAGCATAGGTAAGATGTAAAAGTATTACTGCATCTGAAGCTACACAAGACTGAAATTTCAGCAGGCTGCATTGAATAGGAGAAAGCTTTAATATGAGCCAACCAAGATTAATTAGTAATTAATTATAAAACCAATCTTCAGAGATCAACTAATAAGGAGACAATGTTAAAGTTAACAGTTAACGGTTTATTTTGCTCATGGTTTTAATAAAACAAACTTTGCTCTTTTTCATTGAGCATTCTGAAATTATTAAGCAGAAATTTTAAGTATCCAACCAGCTGATGTAAAATTTCCTAAAATTACTATATTGCCCAAATTATAATAAAATGCATTAAAATATTCATTTAAGAATTTAAAATAGTATCTGTAAAATTTTAAAGATAATTAAAAATTACAGTTGTAATTTTCATCTAATACTATGTTATTAAGAATACTTTAATAAGCTCTTACCTAGAAATTTTTTGTGATGTTTTTGAAACTGGTGTTCCAAAAAATGCCTCAGGTAGCCCTGGATCTGGGAGTGAATATATTATACGAGATGGTTCTTCTATTTTAGGACTACAAAGAAAATAAAAATTTGATTTTGATTATGTATCCATCACAAGGAGCACTGATAAAAATGCCACAAGGTAGATTAGATGGGAGAGGAAGGGGTTTTCATTTTTCACTTTGTATATTTCTGCATTATTTACAAATAACAACAGATGTCACTTTTAAATGTAAAGATAAAAAGACATTCTACTTACAAGAAATGTAGCTAACATAAAAAGAGTTTTTTCCCAGCGTGGGCAAAAAGCGAGACCCTGTCTATACAAAAAATTTAAAAAGCTAGCCAGGTGTCATGGTGCACACCTGTAGTCCCAGCTACTTTGGAGGCTGAGGCAGGAGGATTGCTTGAGCCCAGGAGGTTGAAGTTTCAGTGAGCTATGATTGTGTCACTGCACTCTAGCTGGGGTGACAGACCAAGACCCTGTCTCCAAAAAGAGAAAAAAATGTGTTTCCTTTTTACATACACTAATAAACTAAGGCAACTGTTGATAAATGCTGCTGATATCCAAGGAAAATTAGTAAATAGAATGACCAAAAAAGAAGTAAGAAAAACATACCTATTATAAAGTGAGATGCTATTGTTAGGCTCATTGTTTGCCCAAACTTCTCCAATTTTAGATAACACATTATAGATGAAAGCAGATCTTGATAATACAGTTCCTCTTACAGCTCGCTTTGGAACTGCCGACAATGGTTTGGGTCTAGAAACTGTAAAATGAAGAATGTAGGATTTAACTGCATTTCTAACAAACAAGATTTTAATAAAACAATATGAAAGAATGATTAGAAAACAGACACATGGTGTTAAAATTATATTTAGCTTAGCTACAGTACACAGAAATATAACAATTTAGGCTTTTAGGAAATGATAAAACAGTACAACTGTGACAAATCTGAGTACCGGCATGCCTCGTTTTATTGGGCTTTGCTTTATTGTGTTTTTTGTTTGTTTGACAAATTGAAGGTCTGCGCAACCCTGTTTTGAGCAAGTCTATCAGCACCATCTTTCCAATAGCATGTGCTTACTCTGTACCTCTGTGTCACATTTTGGTAATTTTCACAGCATTTCAAACTTTTTCATCATTATTTATCTGTCACGGTGATCTGTGATGTTACTACTGTAATTGTTTTGGAAGACCATGAACCATGCCCATGTAAGATGCAAACTGAATTGATAAATGTGTATTTTCTGACTACTCCCCCAACTGGCTATTCCACCAACACCCTGCCCTCTCTTCAGGCTTCCCTATTCACCTGAGTCAAAGCAATATTGAAATAAGGCCAATTAATAATAGTGCAATGGCATTTAAGTGTTCAAGTAAAAAGAAGACTTGTACATGTCACTTTAAATCAAATGCTAGAAATGATTAAGCTTAGTGAGGAAGGTATATCAAAAATCAAGATAGGCCAAAAGCTAGGCCAGACGATTAGCCAGGTTGTAAATGCAAAGGAAAAGATCCTGAAGGAAATGAAAAGTGCTACTCCAGTGAACACATGAACGATAAGAAAACAGCCTTACTGCTGACACAGAAAAAGTTTAGTGGTCTGGATAGAAGATCAAATCAGCCACAACATTCCCTTAAGGCAAAGCCTAATTCAGAGCAAGAACCTAATGCTCTTCAATTCTATCAAGGCTGAGAGAGGTGAAGAAGCTGCAGAAGAAAGGTTGGAAGCTAGCCAGAGGTTGGCTCATGAGGTTTAAGGAAAGACATGGTCTCCATAACATAAAAGCAGCAGGTGAAGCAGCAAGCGCTCATGTAGAAACTGCAGCAAGTTATCCAGAAAGTCTAGCTAAGATGACTGATGAAGGTGCCTACACTCAACAGGAGATTTTTCATGTAGATCAGCTTGCTATTGGAATAAGATGCCATCTTTCATAGCTAGAGAGGAGAAGTCAACGCCTGGCTTCAAAAGACAGGCTGACTCTCTTATTTGGGGCTAATGTAGTTGGTGACTTTTAAGTTGAAGCCAGTGCTTATTCACTATTCTGAAAATCCTACAGCCCTGACAAATTATGCTAAATCTACTCTGCCCTTCCTCTATCAATGAAACAACAAAGCCTGGGTTACAGCACAACTGTTTAAAACATGGTTTACTGAACATTTTAAGCCCACTGTTGAAACCTACTGCTCAGAAAAAAAGATTTCCTTCAAAATATTACTGCTCATTGACAATGCACCTTGTCACCCAAAACCTCTGATGGAGATGTACAAGGAGATGAATATTGTTTTCATGCCTGCTGACACAACATCCATTCTATAGCCCATGGATCAAGAAGTAATTTCAACTTTTGAGTCTCATCATTTAAGAAATACATTTCATAAGGCTATAGCTGCCATACATAGTGATTCCCCTGATGGATCCGGGCAAAAGAGATTGCCTTCTGGAAAGGCATTCTAGATGCCATTAAGAACATTTGTGAGTCATGGAAGGGGTCAAAATACCAACAGTAACAGGAGTTCGGAATAAGTCACCCTTATGGATGACTGAGGTTTTTAATACTTCTGTGGAGGAAGTAACTGCAGATGTGGTGGAAATATAGAAGTGGAGCCTGAAAATGTGACTGAATTACTGCAAACTTGAACGGATAAGAAGTTGCTACTTATGAATGAACAAAGAAAGTGGTTTTTTGAGATGGAATCTACTGCTGGTGAAGATGTTATGAACATTGTTGAAATGACAAAAAGGATTTAGAATATTACATAAACATGGTTGATAAAGCGGCAACAGAGTCTAAGAGGACTGACTCCAATTTTGAAAGAAGTTGTACATGCTACAGAGAAATCTTTCATGAAATGAGAGTTAACATGGCAAACTTCACTATTAACTGCTATGGCCACTACAACCTTCAGGAACAGTCAGCAGCCGTCAACATTGAGGCAAGACCCTCTACTAACAAGAAGATTATGAATCACTGAAGGCTCAAATGATTGTTAGCATTCTTTAGCAATAAAGAATTTTTAGGCCAGGCGCGGTGGCTCACACCTATAATCCTAGCACTCTGGGAGGCCGAGGCGGGTGGATTGTTTGAGCTCAGGAGTTTGAGACCAGCCTGAGCAAGAGCAAAACCCCGTCTCTACTACAAATAGAAAGAAATTATCTGGAAAACTAAAAATATACAGAGAGAGAAAAAATTAGCCGGGCATACTGGCGCATGCCTGTAGTCCCAGATACTCGGGAGGCTGAGGCAGGAGGATTGCTTGAGCCCAGGAGTTTGAGGTTGCTGTGAGCTAGGCTGATGCCATGGCATTCTAGCCAGGGCAACAGAGCCAGACTCTGTCTCAAAAAAAAAAAAAAAAAAAAAGAATTTTTAAATTAAAGTATGTATTTTTTTAAGGCATAAGGGCATTGCACACTTAATAGACTACAATATAGTATAAACATAACTTCTCTATGTACTGGGAAAGCAAAAAATCAGAAGACTTGCTTTATTGTGATATTCACTTCATTGTGGTGGTCTGGAGCTGAACTCACAAAATCTCCAAGGGATCCCTGTATGTATCAGCAAAAGTGAGCTAAATTTAAGATAATGGTGGTTTCAGGAAAGTAATCATTCAATATCTTTTCTAGTCCAGTAGTTTATGATATCCTTCAATGAAATCTTACCTTCTCGAAAAACTGATGATATTTTAAGATGGTAAGGCTTAGCTCGTTCAATGGCTAATTTTCGGTGGACTCTAGGAAGGATTTTTCCATATTGGTCTAATATAGAATTTCGAGCCACTGATCTCTCCCGCAAACGAGGATCACGATCATTCTATTGAACATATCATAATTGGTAAAAATTTAATCTTCAAAATGTTAGGTGCTATAGTTGTATATTTACCATTTAAGATAAAATTATAAATATCCAAAAACATCTTCTTCCTGTCTACATATCCATTTTTTCCCAACCGAGGGCTACATACACATACCTAATTGCTTTATCAATCTTTACCCATCAATAAATTCCAAATCTCTGCTACCAAGACTTGATTCTTTACAACTATTAAAAACAATGGTTATCATTTATTAAGCATCCATATGTGTTAGGGAACATGCTACTTTACATACACCCCTGTTCATTCTCACATGATATTAACCATTTTACAGGTGGGGGAGACCAATACTCAGAGTATGTCCCAAGCACATAGCAAAGTAAGAATCTGTATGACCCTTGATGTCCAATGTTCTTTGTACTATTTCACTTACTGCTATCTTTTACCTCTTTCTGTTTTCCCTGAGTGAAATGGTTAGTCTGGCCAGATTACAGGCAGACATCAGAATATAAAGGGCATATATAAAAGAATTAGATAAGTAATAATACCCTGCTCCCAATTTTGTTACAAAGATTGAGTAGAAGATTCTCCAAGTTCAAGGTAATGTAAGGCACAGTGGTTACCAAACTGCTAGCTGTTACATAATAAACAAACCACAAAAGTCTGCAGTTTTCCTTATTCTCTTGTCCCCCACAATAAAACAACTTTAATCATACCATAAGATTAATCTTCAGAGTTTGGTTCAGCTTCAAGGCAGGGACATAATTGGCACGCTGCAAATGATGAACTAAAAGGAATTCATGATTCTGAACACTGGCACTGGACTGCAAAAACTTCACTAAACATTCCTAAAAAGAACAAAATACATTTAGAGACTATCGATTTATCTTGAATTTCTGACAACTTTACATTGATAAGTAATTACCTGCTCAGTGTCTGTAAATGGTAACTTCAGTAAATCCTCCATTAAGCCCATCTCCTGACAGACTTCATATGTGTGCTTCAGTAACTCCTCTATATTCAACCTATTAGAATGCTGCCGCAATAAACTCCAAGCCTCAGTCATGCACCTGAAATCATTATTTATCACAGTTTAGTTTTAGAAAAGCGATTTACATGTTCACAACAAGTAATCTACCTATAATCTCAAAGATACTTTATACGTGTAATTTAAAAGGACTTGAAAAATTTATTGAATACTAAGTGCTGCATAATGAATCCTGCAAATAATGTCAATAAGACATCTTTAAAGAATTTTATGCTGCTCTTTAAGTATAAAATAAAAAAAAAAAAAAAGCAAAGTAAGTGCACAGAAATTCAAAGATGACAGAAAACTAACGTGGCCTGGACAGAACTGAAAGGTTGATATGGTGTGACAGAGGCTTTTAAGGAAGTGACACTCAGAAGAGTGGAAAAGAGCATGAGTGAAAACCTACAGGTGGAAACAGACATATTGAGTTTATGGGGAGGGGAAGAGTATAGCTTAGTGGATGATTTTGACTGATTTGCAGTAAGATCTGATTGGAGAACTTGGGGTCAAATTTGACCATCTTAGACACTATGTGGAGGTGCTGAGAGGTCCCTCTGTGGGCAGTAAGACTATTTAAATGAAGCAGTGTTTCTTACATAGAAGTCACTCAAAATCAGGTGTGGATTCTGAGAACTTAAAGAAAAAAAAAAAAAAAGCCAGTGTTCAACTCATACCCCACCGGCAGGATCATATTGGAGGTTCACTCCCGTGTATCTACACACACAAAAATTACACATAGGTTATGACCCAACAATCCCAATTCAAGGAATATAATCTACAAAAATACCAGAAAAAAATGCATAAAGATTTATGTTTAAGACTATACAGTGATATAATGGATTGTTATGTAGCCCAATATGAGACAGACATATATTGACTGAAAATTATGATACATTAAGTTTAAAAACAAAGTTCAAAACTATGTGAATAATGATAATTGTAAAATTAACGAGCAAATGCTTATATATTTATTTAAGTAGATAAAGTTCTGAAAAATATACACTAAGATTGACAATGATTAATCTGGCAGTTAAAATTTTTGGAGAGGCTGATAACTTTCAAGGCAGAAGGGAGGCAGAATAAAAAACGGCAAGTAGGCTGGGCACGGTGGCTCACGCCTATAATCCTAGCACTCTGGGAGGCTGAGGAAGGCGGATTGTTTGAGCTCAGGAGTTCGAAACCAGCCTGAGCAAGAGCGAGACCCCGTCTCTACTAAAAATAGAAAGAAATTAGCCAAACAACTAAAAACAGAAAGAATTAGCCGGGCATGGTGGCGCATGCCTTTTAGTCCCAGCTACTCGGAGGCTGAGGCAGAAGGATTGTTTGAGCCCAGGAGTTTGAGGTTGCTGTGAGCTAGGCTGATGCCACGGCACTCTAGCCCGGGGAACAGAGTGAGACTCTGTCTCAAAAAAATAAAATATTACATAAAAGATATAAAACTTATTTTAGTAAGAAATGTATGAGGGCTCCTGGCAATAGAGCAGTGAAGATAGCCTGAAAAACTCTGCTGTGACAAACTCTAAAAACGGGAGGCTCAAGACAATCTTTTAAAATGCACAATGAATAAAAGCAATTCCAGAGAGGTAAACAAGCAACTCCTGATTTCTAGTAAAATCTTTTAGCAGAATAAAAGTAAAATGACTAGGAAAAGGCATAGAGGGTATAAACAACAGAATATTGGTGTAGTTACATTAATAATTACTCACGATAAAGATTATTATATAATAATAAATGGCTAAAGTCATCTAAAAAAATTTAAATGCTTATTTACCTAATATTCAAAATGAAAAAGCTGGCCCAGTATTACAAGGAACTGACATATCCACCGTTAGAGTAGGCAATTTACCATACTTTTCTTAATGACTTATTAAACAGACCAGGAAAAATAACTATTAAGGAGACAGAAAGATTAAAACCTTGCAATGGCCTGATGTGGTAGCTAGCACCTGTAATACCAGCACTTTGGGGAGCTGAGGTGGGAGGACTGCTTGAGGCCAGGAGTTAGAGAGCAGCGTGGGAAACACTGAAGAGATCCCATCACTACTTTAAAAAAAAAAAAAAAAAAAAGAACCACGCAATAAGCAAACTTAATCTTTTGGAGAAATATATTTGACACTTCACCTAATAAATGGAGTATACACTGACTATTTACTAGTGAGTAAATCAAGAATTACCAAGTTTTAAAGGACAGGTACCACATGGATCACATTATGTGATCACAATACAATTAAGTTAGAAAACAATAAGATGACAATTTTTATATCTTATATTTATAAATTAAACTTCTAGATAATAGAGAAAAGAAAAAATCATAATGAGAATTAAAATATTTAGAACAGAATGGTAACTAAATCTGTGGGATGCTGCTAAAGTAGTATGTAAAACATTTTGATTATTTTTATGTAAGTAAAGAAAAAGACTAAAAATGAGATAATCATCCAACGTGAGTTAAAAAGTACAGTGGAATAATCTCACATAAAGTAGAAAGAAGAAAAGAATGAAGACAGTAATTATGCCTATACAAAAGGGTTTTACAGCTCTTTTATACCTTTATGATACTAAGACTGAATAATCAATGGTAACAGCTCAGTATCATAAGCCTTTATTTACCTCAAGTCTATCACTGTATAGTGCATCACGGTTAATTTGCAAGCACAACTGCCAAGCCATAGTTATGATGCTATGTCCATAAATACGGCTCATAAAACTGAAAAGCTACCAGTGCAAAATTGTTAAAGAAGCAGAAAAGATAATAATAAAGAAGAGGTGGTAGAGGCTAGAGTCAGGTTAGGTTTAATCAATGATGACAATGATGGTTGATTTCTTAAAAAAAAAAATCAATCACTACCACCATTTATTAATAATTTACCACCTGCCAGCAACTGTAATAATTCTTATGCCATTTAACCCTCAAAATATTGCAAAGCGAGACTTATTAATTCCATTTTACAAATGAGAAAACTCAGGTTCACAAAGGATAATTAAACTGCTTTTGATCATATTTTAGAAAGTGGTACCATTTAAGTTTAAATTCAAGTCCTTTTGAGTCCAAATACTGTGGTCTTAACATCTTTGCTACACTCTGGCTGTTCCAATAACCTTATTTGTAAAGATACAAATTAACAAACAATATCACTAACAAATTAACAGTTCAAAAACAGAGCAACACCTCACTTATCTTGTATAGGGTGAGTCTGGGGAAGGATTAGTATTCTGATGGTTGAAATATTAAAACTTTTTCAGCCATTTAAACTATCATTATGCAGTCACAACATTTGAGTGTTAGATCACACGACGTAGCCTAATCTCTTTATTAATTCAAATTTCCCAAACAGCCTCTATCCATGGTTCATGCATATATTGATTAATCACTCTGCTGGATTAGAGATGTAGGTATTTGGAGAAATTAGGTGATTATGTACTGGCCACAGGACATACCCAGGAACTTTGTTTTCTTGAGTATGTCCCTGTAAATCAGCTTGTTTTCTTGTCATTTGCTTTTTTCTAATAAAAGTGGAGTCTAAATTATGCTGCTACATGATCTCCTGGGCAATGAAACATGGCTGCCTTTCCCAAAATTATCAGTTCAAAAATAAAAGCAGCTTTCTCCTAAGGCGGTTTCTTCCTTTCAAATAAAAACTATCACCTTCACTGTCTTAACAGTGTTCTCTGACTTTTTAGCAAAACTCAAGTCATTCTCTATTTACAGGACCAGTAATTATTTTTAACAGTTCCTGAATGTGAACATGAGCTATCTCACAAATGGCATTGAGTGATTATTTGTTTTTATTTCTGCACTTAACACTTAATGTGCTAGTTTTCTAGGACTAGATAATTGAGGTTTTACTCTCCTTAAGAGAAATAACATTTAGAAATTAAATTATTGAGTGTTTGTCTACCATACGGCTGAAAGAGAGGAACTGAGAAACTAGCAAATCAGAGAAACATGCTAGGGATGAATCAAAGGAGGATAATGGAATCAAAAAAAGGAAAAATCAGCAGCCTTTCAAAGACCTTTTTTCCCAAGGTTCCAACATCTGCTTTTCTGATATAAGCAATAATGACCAAGTGCCAACTCTTTAAAGTCACTAAGGAGAAGCTATATGCAACTGAAAAAAATTTACATGCTGGCTGTCTACCCAGTACCAGAACTCTTAACCCATTAATTTAACAGTTATCACATTTAGCTTCTTTAAATTTCTTCTTTTTTTTTTTTTACAGTGAAGCTTATTGAAACTATAATTTTAATCTCATAAAAAATTTGATTCCACATTAAACTAGCTAAACATTTTTGCTAAGCCAGATTATTTCAACAAGTACTTCCCAATTCATTACTTACAACAATGAGGTAAAATGACTAATTTCTAAAAATGTAATTATCAATCAATAAAAGTTGTATAAAATAAAGTTACAGCCTAGTAAGAAATTTTAGGTCCAAGCAATTTCCCCAGCTAATTTAGTTAAGAAGAAAACCCAATAAATAGACCACTATATTTCCAATCATGCCAATTAACCTGTCACAGTTACTATATAGGTGAGATATATAACAATTACAGCAATATGTGTATTGCTATTTTTAAAATTTTTTTAGAGTATTGCTCTGTTGCCCAAGCCAGAGTGTAGTGGCATGATCATAGCTCACTGCAGCCTCAAACTCCTGGGCTCAAGCAATCCCCTTGCATTGGCCTCCTAAAGTCCTGGGATTACAGGCTTGACCCACCACCCCTAGCCTGTATTGCTATAATATAAATGGCAAATATACTGATTAGAGAACATTAAACTACTGCATTAAGACATGAAATCTGATACTTTCTTAAATCATTTAAACATATTATTGGGCTGGGCATGGTGGCTCATGCCTATAACCCCATCACTTTGGGAGACCAAGAGTTGGCAACCAGCCTGGGAAACATAGTTAAGACTCTGCCTCTATCCAAAAAAAAAAAAAAAAAAAAAAAAATTAGCTGGGCATGGCTGCATATGCCTGTAAGTCTAGCTATAGTAGGGAGGCTGAGGCAGGTGGGTCGCTTCAGCCCAGGAGTTTGAGATTACAATGAGCTATAATTGCACCACTGCACTCAAGCCTGGACGAGAGTGAGACCCTGTCTCTTAAAAAAAAAAAAGAGAAAACCACATGCTTCAAGATTTTCTTTCTATGAGAATGTAATGGCAAATGCAGTAACAAAATTCAAATGTTAAGAACTGCAATAATCAAGAGACCAATATTAACAAAAATATCAGAGCACCATCACTGAATACAAACTCTCAAAGAATACCATTTGTCAACTCTATTATTTCTGACTCCTTTTCAGCATATTCGGCCCTCAAATGTCCATGCAGAAGACTTGTCAATGCTGTCAATTAGCAGCAGATATAATTGTAAATCAGTTTGGAGGCCCCCCTCTTACTCAAGTTTATTTCTTCTCTTATTCTAGATAAAAAGGGGTGTATGTTTTTTTTAACACTAAAAGATCAATAAATAAGCAAAAGAATATTAAGTAACACAATGAAAGGAAAATACTATACAGTCCCTCAGTATCCTCACAAGGATTGGTTCTAGGACCTCTGCAGATCCCCAAATCCTCAAATACCAAAGTCATGACATCAGCCCTATGGAATCCATGGAAATGATAAGTTGGCCCTCCATATACGTGGGCATGGGTTCCAAATCCCACAAATACTATATTTTCAATCTGAGTTTGGTTGCAGATGTGGAACCCACCAATACAGACGGCTGACTGAGTTTACTGAAAAAAATCTAAGTATTAAGCTGATCCTCACAGTTCAAACCAGTATTGTTCAAAAGTCAACCACATATTGCTATTTCATCAATTCCATTTTATTAACATATATGATCAAGAGTGTATGCTTTCAAAAGACGTACTTACCTATTAAAAAGCAAAACACTGAGGTGAAGGATAACATCACTACTACTGGACACCGTTGGCTTCACTGTTTGAATATATCTGAGTGCTTGTCTGTGCTCACCCTGACTCATGAAGGCCTGAATAATCTTTGAATGTTGCCATGACACAGGTTTTGCAGTAGCTGGATGACACAGAAGATCCAAACCACTCTGCAAAAATGACATGAAAAGCGCTAAATATAAATATAATCCTTTGCATTTAGACAAAATAACTACCTTTTAAAAACACAGGCGAAGTCTAGGCACAGTGGCCTAGACTAACTCCAGCACTTTGGGAGGCCGAAGCAGGAGGATTGCTTGAGGCTAGGAGTTGGAGACCAGCCTGGGCAACACAGTAAGACCCCTGCCCTCTATAAAAAATAAGAAAAATGAGTCGGGTGTGGTGGCATGTATCTGTCATCCCAGCTACTTGGGAGGCTGAGGAAGGAGGATCACTTGAGCCTAGGAACTTGAGGCTGCAGTGGGCTATAGCACCACTGCACTCCAGCCTGGGCAACAGAGTGTCTCTATCTTTGGGGAGCAGGGGGAGAGGCAATACTGAAAACCACAAAAATCAAGATAAAACCAATTTAAATGTAAGCTGAAAGGCTCTACTTTTATCTATGGTATATAGCTGGCTCTCTGTATCAACAGATTCTGCATTCAGATTCAACCAACTGTGGATGGTAAATATTTAAAATAATAAAAATAAAAAATAACAATGAAGCACAATAGAAAAAATATAGTATAACAACTATTATATAGTGTTTAAATTGTATTAGGAGTAATCTAGAGATGATTTCAAGTACAGTCATCCCTCAGTGTCCATAAAGGACTGGCTTTCAGAACCTCCCATCCATACTAAAATTCATGGATACTCAAGCCTGTGATATAAAATGGCACAGTATTTGCATGTAACATATATTCTTCCATATACTTTAAATCATCTAAGGCTAACTTAAAATACCCAATAAAATGTAAATAGCATGTAAACATGTAGAGTACAGATGTTATTTTTTCCCCTGAATATTTCTGATCTGTGGTTGGTTGAATCCACCGATGTAGAACCCATGGATACGGAGGGCCGACCGTATACAGGAGTTTGTGCATAGGGTATGTACAAATACTGTGCCATTTTACATAAGGAACTTGAGCATCTACAGATTTTGGTATGTGTGGGGATCCGAATCCAATCCCCCACAGACACGAAGGGACGACTATATTTTATTTTAAATAATAAAAGCCTTATCAAAAGCCACGTACCTTTGAGACCTTGTTATGTTATTATATAAAAATCTTTCCATTACCAATTTCATACATCAATGCCAAATCCTGCCTTCTATGGTTCACCTAATATAACAATCACCCTATTCGCTGTGTTTACTTGTTCATTTCCTTTTTCGTTTCCTTTTCCGGACAGTGAAGAACCTGGGGTTCTGAACTGTTTGTTATCTTTGCATTCTTGCTGTCTATGATAGTTTGGTGAAGGTACTGATTAAACTGAGACCTCCTCAAATTACCTCTAGAAGGAGATTATATCATATCTTCAGTAACAACTTAACCTAGCTATGTATATTTTCTACAATTCTATTAATTTACAAAAGCTGACAACCAAGTGAACAGACTTACCTCATAGTCATTATGATCTATCAGCCAAAACCCTTGAATAAGTTTAACCTGGCCCCAAGAAATGGCAAAAGCGGTTGGAAAAGATTCAATAGAAGACTCTGTTTTGTTTGGAAACGAATACATAATATCAAGCAGCAAATAAATGGTCTTTAAAAAAGAGAATTAAGGATAATAAACAACAATTTAAAAAATCCTACATATATATTTAGTATAAGTTGCAACAGAGTGTAGCATTAAAAGAGGCTTGAAAGACTTTTTAGTGTTCAGAAAGCCATCGTGGATATCCAGTATAGTTTTATTAAATGTGGACACAGATAGTTCCATACCAACTTTATTCATTCTCAGTATTACCACCACCACAAAGGAGATGAAATAAGGCATACTTTATGAACCTAGCAGCTTAGCAAATTTAAGAAACAAAACTATAAGCAAAATTCAAGTTATCCAGCAAAAGCTGGCAGCTTAAGAAACACATCATCTGTCTTATAAATTATGAATGCAACCGTTCATTTTTAGAATAAGAAAGTAACATTAGGGCAAAAATATTATCACAAAGACTAGAGGATTCAAACAATGCCTAAGATAATATGAAGCTAACTTATAATGCATTCATTTTCAACATGTAGGTTGACCCACTGAGAATGACCACTTGCCAGCAATATTTTAGGGCAATTGTTTGCAACTTTTTGAGTGTCTTGGATACATTCGAGAATCTGACAAAAGCCAAGAACCCTATCCCTATAAAAACAAACATAAAACAAAATTTTGCTTTTAGGTTAATCATAGTTTACATACATATAAAATTTTATATTTTTGTATTTTAGAATATATTTTATATATAGTTTTATATAAAACATAAATATAGTTTTAGATTAATCATAGACCAACAGAACCCAATCAACAGATCCTGGGTCAAGAACTCTTCTTTTAAAACAAACTTCAAGGCTGGGCGCGGTGGCTCACGCCTGTAATCCTAGCACTCTGGGAGGCCGAGGTGGGCGGATCGTTCTGAGCTCAGGAGTTCGAGACCAGCCTGAGCAAGAGCGAGACCCCATCTCTACCAAAAA
>CAUYSK010029481.1:0-63989 GCA_963575035.1 Avahi laniger | reverse complement strand
GGAACGGAGAGATTTATGTCTCACAAAGGGTTGCAGCCTGTGGGTGGCCATTCCAAAAGGCTGGAAAGAAGAGCCCCAGCCAGAAGCCAGGAACATGTGCTTCCAGGCAGGGGCAATGGGAACAGGAATTTATACTGAGTGAGATGGCCAAGCATTTAGCAAGCTATAGGAGGTATCACGAATACGAAAGGAGAAACATGTGCATGCACAATTGAGCTTTATGCCCCTTATTGAGGTGTGTGTTCAGAAACTAGCAACCCTCAGATGTCAAAGGTGAAGCAGAGGACAAGAAAACCTTTTCTGTGCATGCTCCATAGACTGGTTAAAACCACTGCATAGTTGGTGGTTTCTTATCAAAAAAAGGGCTGGTTGGTTGTAGTGCTGAAACTGCAAATAGGGCAGAGTAAAGGACAAAATTATTTTCAGTTTAGCCCTTGGGAGGAGGGGGAGAAGCCTGATGGTGTTTAGCAAGGAAGGGGATATAATGAGGTGTGTCTGACCCCCATCCCATCATGGCTGGGAAATCAGTTTTAAGGTTCCCCTGGGGTCCCCTTGGCCAAGAGGGGGTCTGATCGGTCAGCAGAGGCTTAGAATTTTATTCTACTTCTCAACTCCAAATCCAGGAAAGACTCCTGATAAGTAGAAATGAAGCAGATTCTCTCTTGGGGCAGGAAACTCTCCGTCATGAAAAGTGTTCTAGCTAACACTCTAAACTTTCCCAAGGATGTTGTTGGCAGGATTCCTGTTCCACATGAGTGTTTAATTATCTAAATTTCTAATGTTGGGACGCTCTGTAAAATAGATATAGAGAATCAGATTATTTCAAAGGAATGGAAGACAGACAATATAAATATACTGGGCTTCTCCTGAGTAAGTAACTTTTTATATAATGAATTCTTTTAAAAAAAAATTTTGCAGCCTTAATGAGGTATAATTAACAAATAAAAATTGTGTATGTTCAAGGTGTACGATGTGATGATTTGATATATGTATATGTTCTGAAATAATTACCACAATTAAGCTAAATAACACATCCATCATCTCACATAGTTACTGTGTGTGTATGTGTGTGTGTGTGTGTGTGTGTGTGTGTGTGTGTGTGTGTCTGAAGGTTTAAGATCCCCTCTTAAGCATTTTCAGGTAAAAACTACAGCATTGTTAACTATTGTCAACATGCTGTACATTAGATTTCCAGAACATATTCATTTATAACTGAAAGTATGGTCTCTGTGACCCTCTCTTTTCCCCCTGAGCCCCTGACAACCATCATCGTACTCTCTGCTTCTCTAAGTTCCACATTTCTATATTTCACATATAAGCGAGACCGTACTCTATTTGTCTTTCTCTGTCTGGTTTATCTCACTTAACATAATATCCTTTAGCTTTGTCCATGTTGTTGCAAATGATGGGATTGTCTTCTTTTTTATGGCTGAATAATATTAGACATATAAAACATATATAACAGAATAATATATGAATATATAGTGTATTATATAACCCATATTATATAATGATAAGGTTCATCATTGACAGACACTTAGGTGGTTCCATGTATGGGCTATTGTGAATAATGTTGCAATGCACATGGGGGTGTAGATATCTCTACAGGATACTGACTTCCTTCGCTTTAGATGTGTACTCAAAATTGGGATTGCTGGATCATATGGCAGTTCTATTTTTAATTTTGTGAGAAAGCGCCATATTGTTATCTATAATGGCTGTACCAGTTTATAGTATTGCCAATAATGATACTATAAGACTGTAATCAACAAGAATCCCTATTCTACACACTCTAACCAACACTTATCTCTTGTCTTTTTGATAATAGCCATCCTAATAGAGGTAAGGTGAAATCTCACTGTGGTTTTGATTTGCATTTCCCTCATAGTTAGTGATACTGAGCCACTTTTCATATACCTATTGGCCATGTGTATGCCTTCTTTGGAAAAACGTCTGTTCAGATGTTTGGCTCATTTTTTAATTGAGTCATTTGTGGGCTGTTTTGCTATTGAGTTATATGAGTTCCTTATATATTTTGGATATTAACTCCTTGTCAGATAGATGATTTACAAATATTTTCTTTGATTTCATAGAATGCATTTTCATTTTGTTGTTTCCTTTGTTGTGCAGAGGCTTTTTAGCTTGATGTAGTCCCATTTATTTATTTTTGCTTTTGTTGCCTATGTTTTTGGAGTCATATCCAAAAATCATTGCCAAGACCAATGCTGTATAGATTTTCACCTGTGTTTCCTTCTAGGAGTCTTAAAGTTTCAGTCTTACATTTAAGACTTTAATTTATTTCAAGTTAATTTTTGTATATAGTGTAAGATAAGGGTCCAATTTCATTATTTTGCATGTGGCTATCCAGTCTTCTCAATGCTATTTATTGAAGAGACTATCCTTTCCCCATTGTAAATTCTTGGCACCCTTGTCAAAAATTAGTTGATCTCACATGTTTTAGTTTACTTCTGGGCTCTTTATTCTGTTCCTTTGGTCTCTGTGTTTGTTCTTATGCTAATACCATACAGTTTTGATTACTATAGCCATGTAATACAGTTTGAAATGAAGAACTGTGATGCCTCCAGCTTTTTCTCTTTTTTTAGATGACATGATCTTATATATAGAAAACCCTGAAGATTTCACAAAAAACTCTCAGAAGTAATAAATGAATTTAGTAAAGTTTCAGGATACAAAATCAACATATAAAAATAAATTGTTCCTATACATTAACAATAAGCTATCTAAAAATGAAATAAAATAATCCCATTTACAACAGCATCAAAAATAATAAAATACTAATGAATAAATTTAATCAAGGAGGTGAAAAATCTCTATACTGAAACTATAAAATACTGATGAATGATATTGAAGAAAAAACAAGTAAATGGAAAGATATTCTGTGTTCATAAACTGGAAGAATTAATATTGTCAGGATGTCCATACTATCCAAAGCAATCTACAGACTCAATGAAATCTCTATCAAAATTCCAATTACATTTTTCACAAAAATAGAAAAAAAATCCTAAAATTTGGAACCACAAAATTCTTCAAATAGTTTAGATAATTATTTCTAAGTCTTGGCATTAGTGTAAGGATTTGGTGAAATAATTTATCTTTCTATCTGGTACTATCCTCACTTCCATACCATACCTTCCCACCTGTTAACACAGGCGAACTCTCCATTTACCTTTTTGAGCCAATCCCTTCACCAGTGTATTATATTCCAGTCCTTCTCACCTACTCAAGAACATGGCTCTAGAAATTCTTCCATTTTTCACTTACACAATTTTTTTCATCAGCTTATAAACATGTTATTATTTGAAACACAAAAACAACTACATCTCTTTGCTTATTGTTTCAAAATATTTCTAAAGAGTCATCTATACTAACGCCAACTTCTCACTTTGATTTTGCCCTAAATTCACTCCGATTATACTTTTATCCTCACCATTCAACTGAGAATACTCTTGTCAAGATTAAATATCTATACATTGTTCACTACAATGGACAAACATGTTCTCCTCTTATTTATCAGAAGCATTTGATATATTTGATAATTCCCAACTTCTTGATACATTTCTTCTTTTGGTATTGAGAGCATCACACTCTCTTGATTTACTTTCTATTCCATTGGTCACTTCTTTCAGCTCCTTGTGGGAATTCCTCTTCTTTTCCTAATTGTTTCAGTGTTGAGCATTCAGAATCAATCCTTCTCTTCTCCTTTTTTCTTCTCTCTTCCTCTTCTTTCCTTTCCTCATTTTTCTCCTTTTATTCACTTTCCTCCTCTTTCATATACACTCTCTCCCTTAGTGATCCTTATACTATTAATATCACATGGCTTTAAATTATGATTCCCAAAATTATACCTCTGACCCAGACCCCTATTCTAAACTCCTCACTCACTCTGTATAATTACTTAGCATCTGCACATGGTTGTGTACCTAGGCATATCAAACTAAATGCATCCCAAACTGATCTCCTGATCATGCCCTTCAAACCTACTCCATTTACAGCCTCCACATCTCAGCCAACTACAATTGCTCCAACCAAAATGCTTGATTAATCTTGATTTCTTTTTTTTCCTCTCATACCCAAATTTCAATCCACCAGAAAATCCTATTGGCTACACCTTCAACATATATCCATAAAATGGTTACTTCTCCACATTGTCATTGCTACTACTCTGGGAAAAAAATTATCATTATCTCTCACCCAAATTATTTCAACAGCATCCTAATTGGTCTGTTTGCTTCTATGCTTGTCTCTCACAGTCCATTTTCAACACAGCAGCTAGAGTTATACTACAAATTTACAAGTTATTGCCTACACTTAAAACCTTTTAATGGCTTCCTATTTTACAAAGAGTAAATTAAAATGGTCTAAAAATCTTGATGATGGCCTGAAAGATCCTATATGATTGTATCCCCACATCATTCTTTTCTGACCTGATTTCATATTACTGGCACTCTGGACTCCTCGCTGTTCTTCAAACATGCTGGGCATGTTTCTCCCTTAAGGCTGTTGCATTAGCTGATTCTTCTGTCTGGAAGATCTTTGCCTAAAATATCCACAAAGCTAACTTGCTCAGGTGTTTTATGTCTTTACTCAAAGATACTTTGTCATCAGGGATAACTTGACCTACCCTACTAATTGTTGCAAACTGTCCACCAGCTTCAGGACTCCTGATTACCCTTAGTGTGATATATTTTTTCTTATTTCAATTCCATTCATCACCATATGCCATACTAGGAATTCCATGCATTGTTTTAAATCTTCTTTAAGTTTAATGTACATGCAATAAAATGTGACCATTTAATTGATGTAATGATACAGAACACTCCCTTGCTTTCCCCCAAAAGTTCTCCATTTCCTTTCCTAGACAATGTATCACCCATGCCTCATCCAAGTCAATGTCTGATCTGTTTCCTATCACTATACAGTTAGCTTGTTTTTTTCTAGAGTTTAATATAAATGAAATAATGCAATATGTGGTCTTTTTTGGTCTGGCTTCTTTCATTCACCATAATGTTCATGAGAAATATTCATCTTTCATGAATCAGCCATTTATTCCTTTACATTATTGAGTAATAGTCATTTTGTGACCATATTATAAATTGTTTATACATTTATTTGTTGTTAAATATTGGGTTGTTCTCAGTTTTTGGCTATCATGAATAAAATTGCTATCAACATTTTTATACAAATTTTTGTGTAGAGATCTGTCTGCATTTCTCTTATGTAAATGTCAGGTTTTAGAATTGCTGGTTCACATCATAAGTACATATTTACCTTAATAAGAAATTGTCAAATTGTTTTTCAAAATGAATGTATCATTTTACATTTCTACTAGCAAAATATGAGAAATCCAGTCGCTCCATATCTTCACCTTTACTTGATATTATCACTTATCATTTGGTATCACTGTCATTTAGCCACTCTAATGATGTGTAATGGTGTAGGATTGTGGTTTTAATTTGCATTCTCCTGATAACCAATCATGTTGAATATCTTTCCTTGTGCTTAGTGGCCATTCATACATCTCCTATTGTGAAGTGTCTTTGAAATCCTCTGTTCATTTTTTAAATTGGATTGTTTGCCTTATTATTGAGTTTCAAGAGCTATTTATAAACCCTGGATGCAAGCCCTTTGTCAGATATATGTATCATCGATATTTTCTCCTAAGAAGGAGGTAAGGGAGAATAATCCAGGCTGGAATAGAGTTAAGGAAGCATAAGGTGATAGTCTTACACTAAAGATAAATGATCTTAAAGCCCTTCCTTGAGTGTTGACTTTTAAAGTCCAATATTTCATTTCCTCGTCAAAAAGCCTTTTGTTTGTTTGTTTTAGCCGCTTTGATTCCTCTACTCAGCAAGCCAGTTAATAATTGCCTCTGTGCAAGCCTGACAGTGCTGCGAGAGAAGAGCAGAGCTTTGTATCCCTCATGGCAGCCCACCTAATTCCCTGCCCTTACAAGGCTCTCCGTGACAGAGTGTGTTGGCTCAGAGATGCAGACTGTGTCTCCTCAGGGACTGGAATACTCTTCTCCTTTTAGTTTCACAAGATTGCAAAGTATGGAAGAATTCTTCAAGGCACTGAATCCATTTTACACAAATAACTCCTATGTTTCCTTCCCTTCACACACTGTTGGTTTAGGCACCCTATGAAGGCCCCAGGTCACTGACGGTGCCCACGATGACAGGATTCTCAGCTAAGTGAATGCAAATATGGACAGTGCTCAAACGTACCAAGTTCATTTCCATATCAGAGTTGCATAGCACATTTTCTAAGTTGAATTTCTTCAGTTGAGTGGAATTGCCAAAGTGGAAAAAGAAGGGAAAGATATAAGTAAAAAGTTGACGAGAAGATAGTGCCTGATACTTATGACAATGCAGGGAATGTGCTGGCTCTTTGTCACTTTAGTTTTGTCTTTCAGAACTAAAAAGACAATGCCACATGTTTATTAGGTACATATCTGATATTTGCTGAATATTATCAAACTGGATCTTCATTAGGCATCTGTTGCTGTAAGAGCCTTATAGATATTATCCCACTTACCCACTTAGCTCTTATCATCAACACCCTCCATTAAAAACAAAACAAAAAACCTATACGGTCATGGATATTATAATTTCAGTTTTACAACTAAGGAAACCGAAGCTTATAAAGATGAATTTACCTATTTCAGTTCACACAGCTATAGAACTAGTATTAAAATCTAGGCTTTCTAATGCTTAACCACTGTGAAGAGTGTAATTAAAGCTACTTTTTAAAAATTCACTTATTGTAGGAATTTTGTATACTTACAATCATATCTACATGCACACGCACACACAACACACCCCTACTCCCTTAAGTTCTGTTCTGTTTTATAACCCATAAAATGCCTCTCTGGGTGTCCTTGTGTATAGTGCAAATCAAAAAAATAATAAGAGCATATTTTGGGTCATGATTCAGTAAAAAATATCTATTATGTCCCTATTTTACTAGTTATTGTTGGGGGGAACATCCACACATACATGCAGAGACAGACTAAGGTCTAATATACCAAGGAGGATGACTTATTCATCCTTCTATCCTTAGAGTCTGGCTCCTTTCTTGGTACACATTTTGTTCATTTTGCTGTAGATTATTAATTAATAACGGCAATTCAATGTCATTTTATATATATATGTGTTAGTACGAGTGTGTGTTTGCATGCGTGTAGGCATGTGTGTATGTGTGACACCTCTAGTCACAGTACCATGTGAATACAATAGTTAAAAATTCCTAACCTCCAGGAAGCTTACATTATAGTTGGGGGAGGAAGACAATAGCAAACAAATAAATAGAGCATATTCTATGTTAGAAGGTAATAAATTATATGAATAAAAATAAAAGCAGTGGAAAAATATAGGGCACAATGAAAGGGAGGGTTCCACTTCAAACTAAGAGGTCAGAGAAACCCTCGCCAAGAAGGTGACATTTAAACAGAGATTTAGGAGAGATGAGATGATAAATTCTGTAAATTTATTGGGAAAAAAAATTCCAGATAGAAAGAACAGCTAATGTGAAATCCTCAAATTGAATTCAAAAAAGAGGTCAATCTGATGATAAATATTTGGAATTGACAGCATATAAACGGTATTTAAAACTGAGGGATGGAAGGAGATCAACTACATAAGAAGTGAGATGGGGAAGAGGAGTTCAAGGACCGCAGTGGAGCTTTTCCAGGGTTAAGGGGGTGGGAGGACAGAGCAGCAGGAGTGGCAACTGACGCAGGAGGAAAGTCTGTCAGGATGGTGGCCTGGAATCCAAAGAACAAAGCGTTTCATCTTCAATCTTGCCCACATCGGCCCATTTCAACAATGTAGCCAGAGGTCCATCTAAGCAAAACTCTGATCATATTATGTTCCTCCTTAAAATATTTTGTGGCTCTGCATTGTCTCCAAAATACAGTCTTCCTAACATGGCCTATGAGGAGCTTCATGAGTTGAATTTCAGTCATTTCTCCAACCTCATCTCTCACTACACACGTCTTTCATTCATTCATTCCTTCAACAAACTGATTAAATGCCTCTTACCTCCGAAGCACTGTCCTAGGCACTGAGGAGAGAATAATGCAGAAGACCCATAAGCCTTCTGCCCTCATAGAACTCATATTTTATTAGGGGAAATAGATAATAACTATAAAAATAAGTAAATGACATGCATGCTAAGCTCCATGAGAGCAGGAACATTACCCGTTTTGTTTACTGCTCTATCCCCAGCAGCAAGAATAGAACTTTAGACATAGAAGGTGCTCAGGAGATATTTCTTGAATGAATGACTGAATAAAGGTAATTTCAGATGGCAATATGTACTATGAAAAATTCAGGAATTCAGTATGGAAATTCATGGGTGATTAAGAGTAATGTACTTGGACAGTGTGATCGTAGAAGGTACCTGACTCCCATTCTAATTTCCAGCCATTTGGAACTTTGGTTTGTCAAAGAAAACATCTTCTTTCTAGTCCCTGTGCTTTTAAATAGCCTATTCTTTTTGCCAAGGAATGTTTTTTCTGCCCAGCTATAACACGCAGCCTTTGCCTAGATGATTCTGACCTTATCGTTCAGTATTGAATTTAGATTTCACCTCTTCTGAAAAGTCTTCCTACACCCATCCACCCCCTAAACTAGGCTAGGTGTTCCATAATTGCTCCAAGTATTCTCTGCTTAGCCTTATGATATCTCTTCTCTTGACATATTTTCACTGCTATCCATACTTGGGGAAAACAGTAGATAAAGGAGGGACCTCACTGCACTCACTCCTGGCAAGCTTTGGGAAGTGGTACTTTTCCTTGACCTCTCTGACAACACAAAATGCAGACGCAGGCTGGTCTACACTGGGTAACCCTATTCCTTTCACAGTGCTTTGTGAATTGGTGATGTTTTTTCTTAATTGTCTACTACAAGCACCTAACTTATCTATTTGTTTGCTTTTTTGTTTATTTATTTATGTATTTATTTATACCTATCGTGTTCCAAATCATCTCTGGCATCGGACAAGCATCAGTAATCCTCAGAGCCTGTCAGAAGAAATTGCAACATCAGTGAATTTAGAGTAATATTTCAATTTTAGAGAGGAAAAAGCCTTTAGCAATCTTCTATGTGTTTTTTTAAACTATTATGGGTCATGGGGGCTTTTTTTTTTAAGAATCCTATGAATTCTTCTTGGAAACATGCACATTTTCTCCCATATACACATAAAATTCTGTATGCAATTTCTAGTGATTTGGAGACCCCTGAGCTGTATATATTTAAGATCCTTTGATAGATCTAAACCTTTAAGCATGAAAGGCAAGGAAACCTGGTTTTGAAAATCAAAAGAAGGAGTAGACTTTTGGAGTAAAAAGTTTACGGAGTCATTCTGTTTTAGGAAAGCAGATGGACACCCAGCCTTCACCTGGGGAGTAGAACCAGTGAAGTGTACACGCACAACCTTAGCCTATCCTCACACCTTCGAAAGGAGGAAAAGATAGAACAGGTTCTCTGAGAGTAAAGAGAAGGGGTCCCATCAATCCAGCAGTTGAAGAAAGAAGTAAGGGATGCAGGCTGAAACTTTAGTCCAGCCTCCAGGACCCACTGGGAGTTGGGCCAATAAAGATGAGTTGATTTGACTGCTGATTCTCTTGCCAGATCAGACCAACAGAATTCATTCATGAATATTATGAAATAATGGAGTGTGAGTTTAAAACAGTTGGAAATGTATAAGAAACTGACACCACATTCACTAATGGAAATGATTTATGGTGTCACATTTAGCAATGTTTTGTTCCCGTTTATATTTACCTTTTTATCATAAGATCAGAGAGCAGGTGTATAACAAGAACCTTGAGTATTCTGACCATTTGCATTTGTCTTTTGTTGGGATCTTTAAAGTCCCTTCCTCTGAGAAGCATGGGGCAAGGAATATGCTTTCATTAAGATTTTTCGCAAGTAAGTGTGTTATTGGAGCATGATCTTTTAAGGTCAGCACTTTGTATCCAATTAGCAGGGAACGTAACAAATGGTTCCTCTGACTTGTCACTTCTGTTCCGTAAGCACTTAAGATAATCCTCTGTAACTTTTCCAGTTAAAGTGAATTTAATTTGCTGGCGAATGTACTTCTGGAATTGGATGCTCCCTCCAATTAAAGAAAACAGTAAACATGCCCACTGTAAATGAACATTTCTCACACTGCTTGTTTATGAAGAAGTGTTCTCCCAAGCAAGAGTTCTTTAGGAAGAAAACAAAAAAAAAAGCTTAATCAGAATAATTTTTTTCCTTATTAGTGACAAAATGTCTGAATTGTATTTCACAATGCCAGATTCCAGATGTGTTTCTGCCACTGTATTTCTGAATTCTCCATGGAAATTCAGTTAACCCTCTTGTGCTATCAAATGCCCCTTCTGCCTCTTAGCAGGGCAAGCAAATCACTAAGCCTCAGTTCTACTGACTGTAAGAGGGGAATAATACCTCAATCAAAGTGTTATATGAACTTAAATTAATTTTGCCTTAAAACACTTAGAACTGAGCTTGGCACATAGAAATAGATATGTGGGGAACTAGAGAAATTAATCAAGGAAGATATAAGTTGAAATATTACTCAATTTCCTAGACGGATCTTGTCCTGATAATTTGGCTTAGGAACAAACTGCATGTCAAAATAATATTCTTCCTTTGCTTTGATTTTTTTTTAATTAAGACATGTACCTAAGCAAAAATTATTTTGTTTAAACTTCAGTATTTTATTTATGATAAATTATTCTCTGCTGTTATTTTATTTTCTAAATACAAAATGTCACATGTTTGCTCTAATTAAATTAAATTGGGGGAGTTGAACGGTAAGTATCAAAATTTTAGCATTAGACTAAAGAAAGCTCTGATTAATATGGTAGGAAGAATAGTGACCACCCCAAAGATATTCATGTGCTAATACTTGAAAACTGTGACTATATTAAGTTACATGGTAAAGCGGAATTAAGGATGCATATGAAATTAAGATTGCTAATCAGCTGATCCTGAAGTAAGAGTTATTCCTGGATTACCTAGTCAGGATATATACAGGATATGTTATCCATCCAGTGTAATCAGAAGGGTCCTTAAAAGTGGAAAAGGGAGGCAGAAGCAAGATCAGAATAACATGAAGTGAGAAAGACTAGACTTCCCATGGCTGGCTTTGAAGATGGAATTAAAAATCCACAAATCAAGGAACGCAGAATGCCTCTAGAATCTGGAAAAGGCAAGGACATACATTCTGTCCTAGAGTCCCCAGGAAGGAGTATAGCCCAGCAGACAACTTGATTTCAGTCCACTTAAACCTGTGTTGGACTTCCAACTTACAGAGCAATAAGAAAATAAATTCGGATTGTTTAAGCCACTACATTGTAACATTCTGTTATACTGGTAATAGGAAACTAATCTAATTAGCAATAATAAACATATCTTATTTGTAAAAGATTTTTTTTCATATAATTAGTTTGTATAAGTTCACAAATATGTGTTTAATACTAGGGGATATTTGGAAGTTTTTGCCTCAATGGATAAGACAGGGGTACAGAGAACAGCGAGGAGGCTATTGCATTAACTCAGGCACCAGATGAAGGTGGTTTTAACCTGGTTGATCATAACAGAAATAATAAAAACTGATCATATTATAGATATATTTTGATGCTAAAGCTATCAGAATTTACTGGCAAATGGAAGGTGGCATGAGAAAAAGACTGAATGTAACTGCAACGCCTTTGACCCAAACATTAACTGAGGGAGTGCAGACGGGGCATAATTGCCAAGTAGGAGAGGATTCGAAGTTT
The DNA here is from genome assembly GCA_963575035.1 of Avahi laniger. NCBI lineage: Eukaryota > Metazoa > Chordata > Mammalia > Primates > Indriidae > Avahi > Avahi laniger. Next base: position 52,180 of record CAUYSK010029481.1, on the reverse strand, counting down.
AATTTTAGACATGCCAAGTTTGAAATGTCTAATAAGCACACAGTAGAGAAGCCAAGTGGGCACTTGGATACACAAGTCTGGAGTTACCAGGAATGGTATAAACTTAGGAATCTTTAACCTGTGCATGGTATTTAATAAAGTCATGAGATTGCCTGTGGTATGACAACTTTGAGAGGTCTGGGAGATGATTAAACAGCCAAAAAGATTCAGAAAGACTGCCAGTGAGGCAAAAGAATAAATAGGAGAACGTGTGATCCCTGAAGCCAAGTGAAGACGATGATTCTTCTATACGCTACTTACAAATCAGGTGACATGAGCAATACCTGTAGACAAAGGTATGATTCCTCTACACCAAAGTTTCTCAACCAAGTCAGAATTGACATTTTGGACCAGATAATTTTTTGTTGCAGGGGATTGTCCTGTGCATGAAAATATGTCTAGCAACATTCCCGAACCACTGCTCTACATATATTCTAACAGAGTATTCCTGTTTACTTAGCCCCCACTGAGTTGGAAGCCCAGCACTATGGGCAGAAGAAAATCCTGGGGGTTTTCTCTGTTACTTCTCGTTAAGAAACACTCAAGGCATTTTGGAGGTATGTTGGTGAATGGGATTTTTTTCTTATTATATCAGAATATTATGGGGGTACAAATGCTTTGGTTACATAAATTGCCTTTGCACTGCCCGAGTTACAGCTACACCATCCCCCAGACAGTGCATGCTGCACCTGTTAGGTGTGAATTTACCCATCCCCAGAACACTTCTTGCAAGCATAAAGGTATCTCAAAGGGATTTGATTAGGATGGTGTTTCTCAAGCTGGAATACTACTGAGGATTTTATGGAAAACACATGTACTTTTTATTTAAATAATTTATGTTAATGTGTATTAAACCTGTGGTTTCACAGTTAAGGTTAGTCCCTTAACACTAAGTTGGAGGGTAAGGGCAATTGATTAAAATAAAAATATTTTCAAAAATAAAAATTAAAAAAAAAAGAACAAAGAAAATCCTTAGTGTTAAGGCAGAGCCAGTCTTCCACCACGAAGCCTGAGACTCATCAACAGAAAGTCAGCAGCTTGTGCTCTGGACAGATGGGCAGACCATCCATTTCATGGCTGAATTACCTTTCAATGATAGCTTGATTAGCATCATTTTCTACCAGAGCATCTCTGAAGCATTTCTCACAGAATCTAACTCTACCAACCTTCAGGGTGAAATGGAAATCCTTTGGCTTGATTTTTTCAAGCAATTGTCTAGACTCAGAAGTGCCTAATTAACTTTGTTTTCTTGGTGTTTCTGTGCCTGGAGGACCAGGAACAGAAGCAATTCTGCACACTAAAGAAATAATTTTCGAGAGAGGTAATTAGAGCTATTGTTGTAGTCCCTCCCATCCTGATGACCCTGGGATGGGAAAAAACCGAAGACACAATAGTTCTGAAGGATGTTTGTCAACCTGTTTCTGCAAAGGATAAAATGTAAAATGAAAAGAGAAGTATTTTTTGGAATAGTTTACATAGAATTGGTTTTAGTTATTTTTTGAGTGTTTGCTGGAATTCAGCAGTGAAGCCATGACCTCATGGGCTTTTCTTTGATGGAAGACTTTTTATTACAGCCACTAACCTATTACTTGTTAATGGTCTATTTAGGTTTTGGATTTCATCCTGGCTCAATCTTGGTAGATTATGTGTGTGTAGGAATTTATCCTCTTCTTTTAGGCTTTCCAATTTATGGTCATAAAGTTGCTCATAGTAGTCTCTAATGGTTTTTTGAATTTCTGTGTTATCAGTTGTAATGTCTCCTTTTCCATTTCTGATTTTATTTATTTGGGTCTTATATCTCTTTTTTTCTTATTTAGCCTGGCTAAGGTTTGTCTGTTTGGATTATCTTTTCAAAAAACCAACTTTTTGTTTTGTTTATCTTTTTTTGTTTGCTTCAATTTCATTTATTTTTGCTCTGATCTTTATTATTATTTATTTTCTTCCACTAATTTTGTTTTTGGTTTTTATTTTTCTATTTCTTTAAGATACATCATTAGGTTTTTTATATGAAATTTTTCTACTTTTTGATGTAGGTACTCAGTGCTATAAATTTTTCTCTTACTACTGCTTTTGCAGTTATGATACGTTGTGCTTCCATTTTGTTTGAAGAATATTTTTATAAATTACCTTCTTAATTTCTTCATTGACCCACTGGTTATTCAGAAGCATATTGTTTAATTTCCATGTGTTTGTATGATTTCCAAAGTTCCTTTTGTTATTAATTTTTAGTTTTATTTCACTATGATCAGAGAAAATACTTGATGTGATCTCTATTTCTTTGATTGTTTTGAGGCTTGTTTTGTCACCTAACATATGGTCTATCCTTGAGAATGATCCATGTGCTACGAAGAAGAATGAATTTTGCAGTTGTTAGATAAAATATTTTGTAAATATCTATTAGGTCCATTTGGTCTATAGTACAGATTATGTCTGATTTTTTTTATTGATTTTTCTGTCTGGATGATATGTCTAATGCTGAAAATGTGGTGTGGGGTCTCCAGCTATTATTGTATTGTGGTCCGTCTCTCTCGTTAGCTCTGATAATATTTGCTTTATATATCTGTGTGCTCCAGTGTTGGATACATATATACTAATATTTCCAATTATTATATCCTCATAGTGAATTGACTTAATCATCATTATATAATGACCTTGTTTGTCTCTTTTTACAGTTCCATTTTTGTCTTGAAATATATTTTATCTGATATAAGTATAGCTACTCTTGCTCCTTTTTGGTTTCCTTTTGCATGTAATATCTTTTCCATCCCTTTACTCTTAGTCTATGTGCGCCTTTAGGGGTGAAATGTGTTTCTTACAGACAAAATATAGTTCACTTTTTTTTTTTAATCCATTCAGACACTCTATATCTCTTGACTGGAGAGTTTAGTCCATTCACATTCAATGTTATTATTGATAGATAAGGACTTAATAGTTTCATGTTGTTATTTGATTTCTGGTTCCCCCCAAACACAAGGAGTCTCACTGTCCATGCTAGGCTACCTGGTGTTGGTAGAGGAGTGATGTAAGTACTCTCATGGCCACCGCACCTAGGACTGCACTGGGTCACAGCACTGAGTCTTGCACAAGGTACGGCAACTACTGCCTAGCTACTGCTGATGTTTACTCAAGTTCCAAGGTCTCTTTAGTCCGTAGGTGACGAATCCTGTCAGGATTGGGTTTTTCCCTTCAAGGCAGGTTTCCTTCTGGTCCACGGTCGATGTAGCAGTGCGATCCAGGAGCTGAGGCTTGAAATTGGGGGCTTCAGGAATCTGTTTGGCACTTTGTTTTACTATGGCTGAGCTGGGACCCAGGTTGCAAGACAAAGTCCTCTATATTCTTCCCCTTCCTTTCCCAAAGTGGAAGGAATCTCTCCCTAAGACACTAAGCCCCCGGGTGTGGTCCATTATCCCATCAGACTGAAACTATAAGGCACAAATTCAAAGACAAAATGAGTAAGAATTTCAAGACAGCAACTGCAAAGCACTATGCCCCAAGACTGTGGCCCTGCGTGAGTGCACAGATCTCAGCCCATGGAGCCGAACCTGACCTCTGATTCTAGTCCCTATTCCACTGTTTCTGGCTTTCTGAGCTTAGTCTGCATTACACTTTTAGACCTCAGTTTCCTTGCTTGTCACATGGAGACAGAGCATAACACAGGACTAGGCCCCATACGCATAAGGGCCAAATGAATTTAGTAGCCAAAAGGTAATTTGGGCTGGGCACATTGGCTCACACCTGTAATCATAGCACTTGGGAGGCCAAGGCGGGAGGATTGCTTGAGCTCAGGAGTTCAAGACCAGCCTGAGCAAGAGCGAGACCTCATCTCCACCAAAAATAGAAAGAAATTAATTTGACAGCTAAAAATATATAGAAAAAATTAGCCAGGCATGGTGGCACGTGCCTGTAGTCCCAGCTACCTGGGAGGCTGAGGCAGGAGGATCGCTTGAGCCCAGGAGTTTGAGGTTGCTGTTAGCTAGCCTAATGCCACAGCACTCCAGCCCAGGCAACAGGGTGAGACTCTGTCTAAAAAAAAAAAAAAAAAAAAGATAATTTGACAGTGTTGAAAGAGGCAGTTGTTTGTCAGCCAATTTTAAACTTTTAGCCACCACTGGACCATGCAGTGTCTAGAGCCTTGTGGATTAATATTGAAGAACAAATCCTATAATTATAAATAATATATCACCTCAGGGTTTTAATGGTACTGGTGGTGTTAATTCATTAAATATAAATAGTTTAAAAATAACAGAGTTCCACAACATTGTTTTCATATTTCTCAAGCTTCTCTTATTCTGTAAGAGGATCTGAAAGGAGGAATTGCCACCTACCTCGCATACCTGGGGGAATGTTAGAAGCTGGTATTTACTGAAAACCTACTCTGTGTCAGTTATAGCCATGTGCCTCACTTTCCTGAACATTCTCTCATCCACTCTTCACACAAATGTTTGAAATATTGTGGCTCTGTTCTTTCTTTATTTTCAAATTAGGATTATCCAATTTAGTACTATATAAGGCATAGTTACTCCAAATATATACATTTATACTGAGAAAATTATTTGCTGTTTATCTGAAATTCAAATTTATCTGGGCAGCCTTAATTTTATTTGGCCCCATGTAGAACATGCAAGACTGAAGGCTTTCTTCTTCCTAGTGATTCATCCTTTCCATAAGAGTTTATTGCCCATTTATTTGCACATTTATATTAAAATGTGTGGATAAGTGTGTGTATTGAATACATGTGCGTATGTGGAGAGAACAAGAGGAATAAAACATAACACCTCAGAATGTTTTATAGACCAGTCATGCTGCATAAGAGTATCAGAACACTTTTCATTTTGTTTAAATGGTTTCATTTTTTCCAAATAATTGCATAGTTTTTACCTCTTACATCAATTGTATATAAAAATATCACCAAAATTGCTAGAAAGAAAAGTAATTTTCTCTATTGCCTCTGCTAATATCATTGTAAACTAAGGCAATGTAAACAATGGAGCTGCTCAGCAAACTCCCCTGCAGTTAAATTATTTGTTCTTGGAGTCTATATGGAGGAATGACTGTGTGCAAAACACAAGAGGGAATATATAAAAGAGACAAATTGTCTCTATACCAGCAATGGACGTTTGACACCTCACAGAGCTTACCATCTAAAGAAGCTACCACATGAAAAGGGCCCTAGGACCACAGAGCCTCTTGAAGGAGAGGGGCTGGGTCACTTCATTTATTCAAGTAAATTCGTATCTTAATAAAATAAAGAAATGCCAAAATAAAGTTTCCAAAGTTATAATAAATGTTAAATTTTTACATTTAACAATTTTACCATGAAAATTATAACTCAATATAATTGTTCTATTCTCCACTAAAAAATACAGGATTTATTTTTAAAACATTCATTTATAATGTATTATAGATACTGCAGTCCTATAATGCACACACCTATCTGGATATAGTATCTGAAACTCTCAACTTGAAGCCCACTGTGAATATGTGAAATAGATTCCCATTCACTCCATTAGTAAGCCCTATATTCCCTGAGAGCATGGGAAAGGTGTTACCTGGATCATCAGGGAATTAGAGCAAAGTGATCAGAGAGTTCAAATGGGAGTAAGGCAGCCTCCACGTGAGCCTGCTCATCTCTGGACCCCACTTTGCTTTTTCTGATGGCTTCTGATTAACCATCCTGAAACAGCACTCTATCAACTTTGGCATAAGGAACTTCTTACAATCATCCTTAAAAATAAACAGATAATAATTATTGCTTAAAATGTTCATGCTTTATGTCTGGCTAGCTTGATTAATAACAAAAGCAAAATAATTGTCAATAATTATTAAGTTACTATTCTGTTCCGGAAGGCAATGTTAAGTTCTTTATAGCATCCTATTTAATCTTAACAAAAACTCCATGAACCTGGTTAATGAATGAATCTTAAGACATCAAGAGGCATATGTTTTCTCCTGATGAGAGCTTGCCCTTTTTGTTTTGTTTGATTAAACAATTTTAGGCAAAAGATGGAAACTCTGTGCTTTAGTCACTGAAAATGCAGTTGAACTAAGCACAGGATAAAGATTAGAGTCAAACTCTCCTTTGGGATTCACGAGATGCTATGCTCAGCTTGTGAGCATGACATTGATTTTTTTGTTGTTGTTGTTGATGGTGGTTGTTTTGTCTGATTTTTGTAAGGTTGGACAAACCTGCTAATTACGTGCTTAATAAGCCAGTTCACTATTGATGTTGTGTCAATCCTCAGGCCCCTCCAAAAGGCTGGTATGCACACACAGTGCTTATGTAAGATCCTCGTAGAATTCAATGTGCATTATAAAACAAAATGGAAATGTAGGGTCATATTTTTCCTTGTTGAATAGTTTTCCTTAGCGACTTATCTCACAGATTATCAGATCCCAGTGTGGGAGGGATCCCTATAAGATCATCTTTCCTGAGATAACTGAAAATTAATCAATAAGTTACTTAAGGTAGATTGACCAGTAGTCCTCTCCTTCACTCCAAGCTATAGTATTTTTGGTTTTGTTAGAAATCTTTCCAGTGTTTCCCTAAGTTCCCAGAAAGCAGAGGTAGCAGAAGAATTTACTACTAGATGTTCAAAACTATTCCTTTGTGCCAGGAGGTACAAAGTAGAGACACACTAGTCAAATCTGACTGCAGATGTTTTTGGTGATTGTGTTTGGCTTGGAAAATGATTTTTAAATCATTTAGTAGGATGTAAACATTAGGAGGTTTTACACAAACATGCATGTGTGTGTGTGTGTGTGTGTGTGTGTGTGTGTGTGTGTATGAATGGATGGAAGGATGGATGTATGGAAGAATGGATGAATGAATAGATTTGGATTTCAATTTCTCTTGAATAAATTTGATTACTTGGTGCTATAGGGTCTTCATTCCAGCCTGGCAACAGCTAACCAGAGCTCAAAAGTGGGTCCTACTTTAGCCTGAGTGGGCTCTCTCCAGCTCACTAGAGCCCTCCCCCCACCGCTTGTCCCTTGGTGCTGAGGCTGAGTGTCGGTGGCCATGCATCATTGATAAACCCAATTTCTAACACATTTGTAGCGCTGACATTTATTCAATAATATTTATTAAGTACTTACTACATGCCAGCTATGGATAATGATGGAAAAGACCCTTTTGTGCCCCCTCAAAGCTCTCAATCCTATGGGAGAGATAGATATATCAAAACTCATTCTAGTACAGCACATGATATGTATTTTAAATAAAGCTTATTTAATGAGACATAAAACCTCTTCCTGGTTACAGGGGAGAATTGGAGAAAACTTCACAGAGGAGATGATATTTAAGTAAGATTTTGCAGAGAAAGTAAAACTTGTCAGATTAAGAAAGAGAGATAAAAACTCTGTGTATACAAAATGTCAGACAGGCATGGAAGTGCATTTGGGAGAAGCAATTTGTTGGACTTCTGAAGGAGGCTGAAGGGAAGATTGAGCAATAAGGTAATGAGTTTGGACTTTGAATGCTATCTATGCTTAGTAATTTTCGAATTGCTATCAGTGATTATCTGGGGAATTGTTATTGTTAATAACTGAACTCCCCCATGCTTCAATTTGGATCAATTTCCGTTTCTTATGTTTTCCAAGGATATTTTCTCCCCTAAAAATATTCTTGTACTTAAAGGCATTATTTAGGCAAACCTCTTCTTCAAGATAAATAGCACTAATTTATTTAAGATTTTCTTTTAGGACCTGTTTTCTATCTCTTAAATCTCTTTTGTTTATCAATTGTTCTGTGTATCTGGGAGACCAGTTGGTCTTTTCTTGTGGTGTGGTACTGATCACTTCAATTTTGTAGTCAATAGCCCTCGGTCTCAGTGTGTGACCTTGGAAAAATTAGACTCAATTTCCTCCTCAAGATGGGCTTAATAAAATTTTCCCTACAAGGTTGTGAAGAATTAAATATGATCAATTCAAAATGTTTAGCATAGTGTCTGGAACTCATTGAAAATTAGTGCTTACTGTTAAAGGATTTTTAGAGCAGAAATCCTATCTTCAGTAATATTCATGATTCTGTGTGACCATAACCACTGTAACTTCAGCATAATTTCCAGCTTCTAAATTGTCTTTCTTATTTTTTAACCCTATCTAATAACTTTTCTTTAATAACTTCTTAGATTTTAAATTTCCTTAAAATTTTCTCAAAATATATTTATCAGACTATTTATATTGTTTCTATTTCCTTTAAAATATAATAGGGTGTTCAGAATACATGAAGAACTTGTACAAGTCAATTAACAGGACAGATAATTCACTAGACAAATAGGCAAAAAAATCTTAAGCAGCTATTTCACAAAGAGAATAACCCAAGTGGCCAACGGAAGTATGAAAATGTGGTCAACTTTGTTAGTCGTCAGATAAATGTAAATTAAAGCCACAGTCCAATATATTACTACACACATATACCATGATGACTAACATTAAACAGACAAAAATCATCAAATATTGGTGAAGATGTGGAGCATCTGGAATATTCATACACATCTGATGGGAATATAAATTGGTATGCAAGCTTGGAAAACTATTTAGCAGTATCTACAAATGCTAAACATACGCATATGACCAGCAACTCAACTCCTGTGTATATACACACAACGGAAATGTGTATGTGTATTCACCAAAAGACATTATAATAGGAGTACTGTTCGTAACATAGCAAACTGGAAGCTATCTAAAATGCATAGGTAATTGTTGGCATATACACCCAATGGAGCAACAGTGAGTTGTTATACACGTTGAATATAAATAACAAGTATTAGGTTATTAAGAATGAAATTTCTGATTTCTTTAAGGGCTAATTTTGACAGTTGATATCTGACATTTCACTTTGACTCTTTTAGTTTTATTGTGAAGGTACATTCTCAGTCTTTCGAATGCACATTTTGGCTCGTGGTTATCTTTCAAATATTTTTTTGAGCAATTTCTGTGACACCATGGATAAGTAAAACATTCATGTTATTTTCTAATATAAGTTCCTCAGTGGAGCCAATGCAGCACAGACATCGTGAAATATCAACAAAGTGTTTGGGAAGGATGTGGCTAATGAACACACAGTACATCCATGGTTTGAGAACATCCATGGTTTGAGAAGTTCTGTTCTGGTGATTTTAATCCTGAAAATGAGTCATGTGGGCAACCTTAGACCAAAGTTTGACATTCCTATTCCAGCAATATTGCACCATTTGAAACAAATGGACAAGATAAAGAAGCTGGATAGATGGGTTTTGCATGAATTAAACAAGCATCAGAAGAGAAATCATCTCAAAGCTTGCCTTTCTTTGCTGTTATGACATAGACAAATCTTTTCCACACAGTATTATCATATATGATGAAAAATGGATTCTTTTTGACAATCACAAGCATTCAGCACAATGGTTCGATAAAGATGAAGTGCTGAAACACAGTCCAAAACTGAATATTCATCAAAAAAAGCTAATGGTGTCTGTTTGGTGGTCCTGCACTGATATTATTCACAACAGCTTCATGAAACCTGGTCAATTGATTACAGTGGATGTCTACTGCAACCAAGTGGATGACAAGACGAGGATGCTTGCAGTTAAGCAACTGAATTGGTCAATAGAGACAGGCCAATCTTTTATAAGACAACATTCGACCACATGTCGCACAAACAATGCTGCTCGAACTACAGAAGCTGGACTTGGAAACTCTTTGTCATCCACCATATTCACCAGACCTTGTACCAACTGACTCCCACTTCTTCCAGGTTTTGGATCACTTCTTGCAAGGAAAAATATTCAATTCTCAACAAGCTGTGGAAAATGCTTTTTGCGATTTCATAGCCACTCACTCTCCAGGCTTCTTCGCTACTGGCATAAACAAGCTACTGTTAAGATGGCAAAGCTGTGTCGATAGTTTCGGCGCATACTTTGATTAATTGTACTTATTCTTGTTTGAGATATAATAAACTACACTTTTGATTTGAAATCAGACATTTCATATTTAATGACCTAAATAAACCATGGGGGGAGGAAGTTAGAGCAGGAATTCCAGAATAGTGAAATAAGAAGCCGGATTGACATTATCCTGGCAAAACAACAATTTAACATTTAAAAATTATTTAAACTCTCAAGAAAATGTGCTAAGGACATGCAGCAAATGGACAAAAAAATTAATTTAAGAACATCTACTAAATCTCAGAATAGTCAGAATCTTTGATATTTGAGCCATGGCCCATTCCTTTCCCCTCCCCCAGCTTGTATTTTGGATGCTCTAACCTAGGTGCTCCATATCAGCAAGTGAGACCAAGAAGACCTGGGCTTGCTTCTCTCCCAGCTCTTAGTCTAAGGTATAGTTTCACTCAGGGAGGGGAAGGAAGCCTGCCAGTCTTCCTTGTCCCCACACAGCTCTGTGTTGTAGAAACTTTGTTTCTAGCATGGCAGAGGTGATCAGGTCTACCTTCCCCTATTCTGTTCTCACTCGTAGGACTTGCAGAACAGAAACTCTACTCTAGCACAGCAAGAAAAATGAAGCCCTGATTGCCTCTGCCCCAACTTGCTTATAGGGTGGAGGTTCCATGACCAGAGGGGCAAGCTGAGAAATACAGGGCCTGTCATCTCCACAGTGTCCATCTCTAGAGCAGGGGGCATCACTCCAGGAAAGCAGGTCCATGCTCTCAGTTCTGGGGCAGGGGTACAGGGTTTTTGCCCAGGGGAAAGTCAACCCATACGGAGAAGAACTCAGCTCCACCCCAGGGGACTGACTTTAGTCAGATGGAGTGTTGAGAACTCCATGACCAAACATATTGCCAAAAAAGGATGTTATCTCAGTGGTAAGAAAGATGAGGATGTTGGCTCCATAATACAAGCAAAACAGCAGAGCACCCAGAAGTTTAACAGAGAGAACCAGGGAAAGACAAAACTCAGAAGCCATCATAAGATCCCAGTCAACTTAAGGGTCACGGAGGCTGTCCTGGGATGCCCTAAGCTATACTCACACAGGAGCTTTAAGAGCAGGATGTGGGCAGAATTGAAGGATTCCTCAAGATGCACATGGACACATCTGAGCAGAGTGGAAGACTCACTGTCAGGAGGGGCTTAAATTTCTGACCAAAGATCTGAACAACAAGCCAGGGATAACTCCTAGAATGCTAGCCTTGCAAATGAAATCACACTCATCCCTGGGAGAATGGTAGACTGTATCTGGGTCCAAGGCTGTACCCTCTCAAGAAAGGATACAGCATCTCCAAACCACTAATTCCTGGCTGACCTTGAAACAAAACAATGTAACTCTGTGAATTATGATAACAGCCTTCATGCTGCATTGACCTTAAATGGTAAAGAGTAAACATCTAACTTAACTTATTTGACCAATAAGTGGCTTAAATCAACCCAGGTGCAATCCCTGGGAATCTAAACTAAAAAAACACAAGAAGAAAAAAGACTGAGCATGCACACTGTGGGGAGGAGGGAGTATATTTCCTAGAATTAGTTCAGCCAAATCACTAAACGTATAAGCAAATGACAAAACAAACTACAAATTCTGGAGTAGGGGGAGGGGATCAGCATACAAAATTGCTGCAACATATTATCTACAACATCCAGTTTTAAAAAAATAAAAAGGATATATGCAAAGAAATAAGAACGTGTGATCAATGCACAGAGAATGAAAACTGACTTTAGGGGCCCAGATGGTGCACTTAGCAGAAAAAAAGACTTCAACGGAGCTATTGTAAATATAGAACTTAAGGAACTCAAGGAAACCATCCTCAAAGAATCAAAGGAAGACATGATGATGAGTTCTCATCAATGAAGACTATCACGAAAGATAGAAAAATTATTTAAAAAGTGGAAAGTCTGGAATTAAAAAGTAAAAACAAAAAAAAAATGAAATGAAAAATTCATGTTTTTCCCTGAAGAAATATTGAGTCTGTGCTCAATTTGTTCTATTTCGTTCATTGATTTTTTTAAAATTCTTTTTTGATTACTTTATTCAACAAATACAGCACTCGTTTATGACAAGGAAGAGGTGCCAGACATTATGGGAGTTTGTAACCGAAGATATGCTTTTGTTTGGGAGTTCCAGGCAGACCTGTCTGAAAAAGAGGCATCCAAGAGTAAGCCAGAAGGTTCAGTAATGTTCCCAAAAGAGGGAGAAATGTGTTCCAAACAGAAGGAAGAACTTGCATCAGAGCCCTGATGCAGAAAAAAGTTTAATACCTTAAGAAACAAAAAAAATAAATAAATAAAGTCACCTAAAGATTGAGTAGGAGTATAGCTCAACATGAAATTAGAGACATAGTCTAAAAAATGATTCCTAGACATTTATAGGGAGTATTTTATCAAAAGTCTTTTTTTTTTTTACTATAACTAAAATATACTTTATTGCTAAAAAATACTAACAATCTTCTGAGCCTTCAGGGTGTCATAATCTTTCTGCCAGGGGAGAGTCTTGCCTTGATATTGGTGGCTGCTGACTGATCAGGGTGGTGGTCACTGAAGGTTGAGGTGGTTGTGGCAATTTCTTAAAATAAGACAACAATGAAGTTTTCCTTATCAATTGATTCTTCCTTTCCTGAAAGACTTCTCAGCATCATATGATTCTGTAACAAAAGTCTTTTAAAACTGATTTCTGTCTTCAATTTTGCTTTATTTCTGTATTTTCCACAACATGCCAGAATAACTGTCATAAAATAAAAATCTAATTATATGATACCCTCACTTAAACCTCATAATGGCTCCCCGTTACTGTCCTTTGGCTACTTCTCTGTAATCATCCCTCTTCTCACTTCCTCCCCCTCTAGCTACAATCCAGAGCCGCCTGTCATCTGCAAACGTACTTACTCTCCCTTATGCCTCTGTGCATCTCCACATGCTGTTTCTTTTGCCTGGAATGCTCCTCCAAATCCCCGCTGTCTACCTATCTTTCAGATTTCAGATTTCAACCTGAATGGTACCTCTCCTATGTGGGTTTCTTTGATTTCTTAAGTCTATGTTAGGCATCCCTCATTATTGATCCCAAAGCACTTACTAAAGTATGACAACTGCCTTTTCACTTGGCTCTCCACCTCAAAACACTGTAAATTCCCTGGGAGGACAGATCGGTCTGCCATATTCATCACTGTGTCTCCAGCACTTAGCACATATGAGTGCCGGGTATGATTTTGTTTAATTACTGGATCAGTGTAGTCTTGATCTTGCCCAGAAGATACTGAAACTGAATGAATCAATATTTTGACCAGATTTTTCTGAGTAAAAGGAAAGTGAAAAACACAACAAATTGATGTCACGAATATACCTATGATAGGATCAATAATGCCTCTCACTCCTCAAATGTCCATACCCTAATCCACAGAACCTGTAAATATCATACCTCACATGGCAAAATGGACTTTGCAAATATGATTAAATTAAGGATCTTCATGTGGGGATGTTATTCTGGGTTATCTGGGAGAGAACAATAGTAAGAGGGTCAAAGTCAAAGAACACATTGTGATGACAGGAGAGAGAGAGAGAGACACCCAGACACACTGGAAGATGCTACCCTGCTGGCTTTGAAGGTGGAGGGTGGCGTCAGGACCCAAGACTCACAGGCAGGCAGCCTCTAGCAGCTGGAAGAGGCCGGGCAACAGATTCTCCCTTAGAGCCTCCAGACCTCAGGAAGCCCTATCAACACACTGATTTTAAGATTTCTGACCTCCAGATTTGTAATATTACATTTTTTGTCATTTTAAGCAAATACATTTATGGAAATTTGTTATAATAGCAATTGGAAACTATTACAATATACTTTATATTTTCTCATATAAAAGGTACTTCAGGAAGAGGCAGAGAGGGGACATGGATGAATATCACTCTTGTTTGTCCTCTGGTATAATGTACTTAGAACTAAGTCCATATAAACACATGCTTTCCCCTGGGTCATTGGAAGAGGTATCCTTTAAAGCAATAAAAAACAGTAACTTGTATCAGAATATGTCTTTCTGGAGCAGGACATGAGAATTACATGCCATTTAATATACAAACTTTTGTGTCTATAATTCCTACTTCTTATGATGTCATTGTTAAGGGATAAATACTATTACCTAGTTCATTCAGATCTTCGCAAGTGCATCAGAGAGAATAGTGGTAATAACATTGGAAGATGATCAATACATATTTTGCACTTGGGTACATTAACAGTTTTGAAAGAGAAATTTGAATTAAGTTTATTCTAGAAGAATCAAGAGAAGGACCGAAGCAGTTAGTAGCACCATCAGAATTTCTTATAAACTGCACTTGAGGTCAAAATACTTTTTTATCTGTAAATTAATGGGACAGTTCAATGAGTTCAACTGTCATTAGAATTACACCAAATAGGGAGAAGCCAAGATGCCAACTAGAGACAAAGCTTGTCGGACTGTCAGGACAGAAGAGTTGAGGTTTGAACAGAGGAGAACGGAGAGCGATTACTATTTGGAAGTGGACCACGGGGACAGACACCAGTGGGGTCTGAGGACATCGCCAGGAGGAACTGAGCAGCTGAGAGCGAGGATGACAGAAGGGAGAAATTAGCGCGAACCAATTCCAGGGAGTTCGGGGGCCAAGAGAAAGGGTAAGGGTTTTCCCCTCCCCCATCTAGGTGCCTCAGGCCAGGAATGGAACACAGGGTTCTTATCCCCTGGGGGAGTTCCACGAGAGACCAGAGAGAGCTGGCATCCCTGCATTTGGACACCTCTCCTCTGCGCCTCCCCCACTTCTGGCATCCCAGAAGTAATTTTGACTCAAGCTGCTTGTAGCCATGCGGCCAGACCCACCCCATAGCAACGCCAAAGAGCTTTGCCCTGAGTGACTTGGCTCGCAGGAGCATATTCCCAGCCGAGCCTGCCTCGGACAGCAAAGCCACCGTGGTGGCTCGAAGAGGAGGGTAGTTGTGCCTCCGCAGCCCTGGCTTGGACAGGAGGGTGGACAGGTGCCCACCCATCCCACCCTAACATGGAGAGGAAGGCGGCTGGGTGACCCCCTCCTCTGCCCCTCAAACTCAAGAGTGGTGAAGGAAGGCCGCAGCCCCTTCCCAAAACCATGGCGGCACTAGAGTTCTCTGTGCTGAGTGACCTGCCTTCAGCACCGGGGGGCACGTCTCCACCCCCAGCTGGCAGGGCAGCCTCAGTTTGTGATCTTCCTGCCCATAGGCATTTGGTACAGTCACCTGCTGACAGCACAGATGGCAGGGTGGGGAGGAGAGCGGGGGAGACCCCAGTTCCAGGGTCGGGAGGCAAGTAAGAACCCGTGTCCACTGGGAGGGTGTGGAGGAGCACGAGAGAGCAGAGTTCTGTGGGTGCGTCCCCTCTCCCCTCCCCCAAAGATCTGCCATATTGGAGTTTGTGATTCCATTTACCTAAGTACTGATTGTCTTGGCAACTGAATGGCTCAGGTGAAACAGGCCCAATCTGAGCAGCTGCCCCCACCACAACTCAATTTAATAGGGGGTTTGGCTTGATTCAAGAAATCCTTGAGCTGCCATTATCCCCCTGGTGGGAGTGTCCCCATCAGACACTTCCTGGGACACAGAGGCCCACTTGCCTCGCTTTGGGATCTTGAGGCAGAAAAGGGGTGCACGATTGGCATTCCCCCTGTAGATGACATGGGGAGACACATGCTAGTGGGCCAGACACACGAACTGTGGGGAAGCTCAAGAGCCCATCTGGGGCAGAGAGGAAACACAAGTGGACCGACCAGAGGCGAAAGTGCCTGGATTTGCCGACAAAGATGGGAAAAGCCTGGCTAGGGGCCTCGGCAATCATAGGAGTAGGCCTCTCCCATAAGGAGCAGCCCTTCAAGCTTGGAGAGATGGCTCTGAACTTCATATCAGCAGCTACCGCTAGCGGCCAGAAAATCAACCTCTGAGGCCCATAGAAGCGCACATGCCCTGGCTCTCACACCCCAGCTATGATCTATGTTGCTCTTCCCCCACCTCAGGGGAGCACAGGGTCCACGAAACTCCTGGGAGCTACAAGGCCCCTCCCAAAGATCGGGGCATTCATATACCCCACCTGGGGGACCAGAGCCTACCAGGGGCACAGTAGATTACCTTGGTACCTTGCTCCTCCATGCAAACTACAATCAACGACAGCACGAACAACCCCATAGCTAAACATAGTGCCTTCCAACTCGAGCTTTTAGGGAGCAGTGGATTCATACTCACAAGTACAATCCACCAGCTTGGAGCTCAAGCTGCAGGACCAAACTCAGTACACTGCGTTGGGAAAATATGAAGAGAACAGATTAGAGGTGACCCAAGAGGTCCATCAGACTTGCTAAAACACCTGGAAGGCAATTCAAGACCAGCAGTCCTCTCCCCAGCACAGTCAGGGAATGATCCCTAGGGGACTTGGAGACAGGGTCATAAACCAGCCCAGCCCCAGCACCCCCAGCTCTCGACCAAGAAGCCAGATGAGAAAGAATCACTAAAGGAACTCAGGAAAAATGACAAATTTACAAAAAAGGAAAAAATTAAAATCTTGATAATTAATTCTGTTAAGTTCCATTTGTTTAGCGTCACACAGTCCCAGCATCAACGTGTAGTATTTTTATGGACATAGACAATCCTCTTTTTTGAATTCATACATATTTTTAAAGTTAACATGTAGCATGTCTGGCAATTTTAATAAAGGATATTTGATCATCACTGGAATTTTCTAATCTGCTCCACTTCTCTTGCCATCAGTTATTCACTGAATGTATCATTAAATGTCATGTTAAATTTCATTATTAGAACCCCTAATAATGTTTTGTTGTACTTTACCCAAAAGAAATCTGGCATTGTTTCCTATAATAATTTTAATTGAATTTTAGCTCTCTACCTTTTATATTTCATCATAGGTTTTATTGAGTTTAATTATAAATCCATATGTATTTGTTAAGAAGCGCTGGTTTGATATATTCCAGTGACAACTACATTTTATCCAAAGAAAAAATGTATTAGAATAAAAATTGCAAGAGACTAGCCCATTGTATGAGATGATTAATTGAATTCCAGGTTTATATGCATTTTTGATGAATGATTTCCCATAGTAAAATAACTTAAATGGTGTATCAGGCACCATTATTCATTTTAATAGGTTTGCACAAAGTACATATCACTATTATTATAGATCAGCTGGGAAGATACGGATTTCATTCCACCTTCATCCATTTTTAAGTCTGACAATCCTTGTTCTATGAACTTGGAGAAAGAGAAAATTATCCCGAGACTATTAAGCTCTGAGATTGGTTTCACTTACTATCTAGGAGGAAAAATACTCACAAATCTTTTGCTCTATCAGTACTAGGTACTATTTGTTTAGTTCTAGCTGATTACTATTGTTGATTGCCATCAAACCGCCGTGAGGTCTCTCTCCTTCACGTTCCACCCAAAATTAGAATTAAAGTGACTACTTATATCTTAAAGTCATAAAATTATTATGGTCTTGGAGAATTAAATTGAATTCTCATATATTTAATCAGGTGGTTACCTCAATTTTAGATGATGTTCTAAACAGTCTCTTTATTAGAACAAATCAACAAAGACTCTAGTGTCTGATTTACAACTATTGATCTGGTGAAGTCTTTTTACTTTATACCTATTAGCAAAATCCACCAGTTTTCTTACCCCTGACAGGGGAAGCAGTTTACCTCACTGTCATGTGACTTTCTGGCTTTCTGTCAAAATCTGGCATGCAGGAACCTTGGGCACCTTGCCATCCCACATGACATCATATTGGCCTATAAATGGATGATATAATGACAATCATATCTACTGATCAGGAGTGATATGGTGAAAGGCATGTGTGCCAGAGGGTCGGAAATGAAAATTAAAAACATATGCAGAAGGCTGTGAGCTCACTGAGGTATGTAAGGGTGCACTGATCTATGACATATCTGTGTATGAAAGACAAGTTGCTGCACTTTTTACTTCTTTAGATAAGAAACAAGTACAATGCTTGGAGGACCTCTTCAGATTCTGATAAACAGACATCATATTTATAAGTGTTTCTTTAGCCCATTTCTGTAATGATCTGTAAGATCGACTGTTTTGAGTGAAGTCCAGAGCAAGAAAAAAGGTCTGCAGGTCCAGGCTGGATCTTAAGCTGTTTTATTTGGGCCTGTGACTTAACTTAAGGTGCTCACGAGTCTGTTACTAATAAGAATGCTGTGCAGAACTTCTGGTACATTCTGACAGGACCATCACAACACAGATCCCCAGAAGTTGGGGAAAAACCTCACAGATCTGTTCTATTGAGAAATATCTACCATTGGCACTGGGAGAAACTAAATGCTTGATCGGGAAACAATGTTCCTACTGACTCTGCAACCTGGGATTCCAATCACTAATCTGGTGATATGGGTTGGATGTTTGGCCCCTCCAAATATCATGTTGAATTTGGATACCCAGTGTTGGAGGTGGGCCTGCTGAGAGGAGTATGGGTCATGGGGGCAGATCCCTCATGAAGGGCTTGGTGACCTCCCCATGATAACGAGTGGGTTCTCATTCTCTTAGTTCACACGAGAGCTTGTGGTTTAACAGAGGCTGGCACCTCCTCCTCCCTCTTCTGCGCCCCGTCACCATACGACATGCCTGTTCCCCCTTTGCTTTCCACCTTTATTGGAAGCTCCCTGAAGACCTCACCAGAAGCAGATGCTGGCACCATGCTTCTTGCACAGCCCGCAGAACCATGAACCAGTTAAACCTCTTTTCTTCATAAATTGCCCAGCCTCAGATATTCCTTTATAGCAATACAAAACAAACTAACACAATTGTTGTTTACCGGTCATAAGCTTGAGCATGCAGAGAGAAGCCCTCTCTCATTAAATAGAAGTGGGAAAGATGAGGAGAAGCTCAGGTATGTCGTTATGGTGCAAGTTACAAGAACTATTGACTCTGACATGCATGACACTTGTTACCAATGTGTTGCACTTCTCCATCAATGTACACCCAGGCCTCATAAAGATTTTCCTATGACCAGATTACTGAGGAAGAAAAAAATTGGAGCCTCATCACTGAGTATCTTGCATGGTATGCTGGCACTGGCTAGAAACAGATGGCTGTAACATTAAAACCTTACTGAGGGTGGCCCTAAAATATATTTTGGAAAGGAAACACTCCCAATGGGCAGAATGTGGAGCAGTGCATCTTGTTGGGCACTTTTTCTGAAAAGAAAGATGGCCAGAAAGATAGTCTAAGATGATATGTGAGCCATGGCCAACAGTTCGATAAGATGGTCAGGGCTAGGAAGAAATAAGATTGGAAAAGAGTTTGTGGATATATCTCTTAGAATGGGCAAAGAATGTGACAATATTTACATCTCACGTGAATGCTCGTCCAAGGCCATCCCCTTCGAAGAAGAGTATCAATAATCAAATGTTCAAGACGACCCATTCTGTGTGTGTCATTCACACTGTTTCCTAACTACCTAGTGCTTGATCAAAGGGTTTATGAACCAAGTGGTCAGGACTTCAGGGACAGAGATGTTATATGGCCTCTCCGTCACCAAGACTAATCTGGCTACCAATTGTGCCAAGGCCTAACCTGCTGACAACAGAGACCAATACTCATGTATCATCATTTTTCTCTGGAAGCAAGTTGCTCATATAAGCCCCCTTCCATCATGATTTGTCTCAACTAGAGTAAACACGGACATGAATTTCTTCCAATACCACCGTCTATGGATTTGTTAATGCTTTATTCACCATCCCAGTCTCACAAACATCATTGCTTCTGACAAAGGAATTCATTTTAGAGATCGGGCAATGAGCTCAATCCTTTTCAATTTACTTCTCTATGTATCCCATCATCCAGAAGCAACAGACTGAAAGAAATGTGGAATGGCTACTAAAGATTCAGTTATAGTGCTAGCTGGATGACAGCACCTATGAGTTTTATAAAGCATTTTTTTTTTTTTAGACTTATGACCAGTGTCGGGTGTCTGTTCTCCTATAACTTAGGGGTAGAAATAAAAATAATTATTTTCACTGTTTTACCTAATGGTGGATTCACAAAACATTTCCATTTTTTTCTTACATGTTTGTATATATTGGGCCCTGCAAGGTCTTGGTTCTCAAGGTAACAAACAAACAAAATCTCTTTTCATCAGAGAATATAAAATGGATCCAATGAATCAGAAGCTGAGAGTGTCACCTGGACATTTGGGATTCCCTGTGCCACTGAATCAATAGGGAAAGAAGAGGATAAAGAATCTCAGTTAACAAGGGAAAATAAGTTGTTGCCACACAAGGGGATAAGTGTTTGGATATGTTTGGAACCAAGAGGATTACCAAGGTATATTTCCAAGTACAGTGGTAAATGTTAATAGAAAACCACAGCAACCTCTCTGAGACAAGATTTCCTTGAGGCATATAGATTTGGGTCATCACACATAAAAGCAATCATGATCATCTGGGGGGCTGGCTCTGGGCAATGATAACATGATATGGGAATTGAGAAAAGGAAGTTATCATCTATAGTTTCTTCTGTTTTCTTGATTGAACCCTTATTATTAAAGTGATCCTTTTTGGTTTTCTTTTTGACTTAAAATTTCATAAAATAGGATACTCTCAGATGTGTTTGAATGTATAATAGTGCCATATCTACCTGTTCTGGAGTCCTTCACTTGCTAAGCATGTGACTTACAGACTACCATTCTGTAGTAGTAATGGTGCTACAGAACATCCATGAACTCTGCTTCTGGTTTCCCATTTGTGAAATGAGACATTTAGATTATGTCGAATTTATTTTCTAGTTTTAAGGTTCTATAACATTTGGGGAGTATGAGGATGAAATCCAATAAAGAAAAGATCAATGCATGTACCTTTACCTCTCATTAAGTCCCTTTGATCTGATTTTTTCCTTAGTTCTTAAGAGAACTTTAGGCTTTCAGCTGAGTTAGAAATTTTACAAAGCTAGAATGCCAACCAACTTCCTAAAACTTTTATTGGGATAAAACTATATGGTTGACCCTGGAGGCTGATATGAAGTGAATGAAATTCAACACCTGTGTTCTAATTCAACACTGTGCCTGACAAAGAAAGGTAAAGATTGAAACCTAGTAAATGAAGTTAAAGCAACTGCCTTTTATTTTTGCAATTCTATTAGCAACCAATGCTACAGGTTTTATGGCTTGAAAGCTTTATAAGCAGATGTTATTAACTGTGGGTGAGCATATGAATGAGAATGGAATTAGGCAGAACTGCATGAAGCAAAAGTAAAAATTGAATATTTTTACTTGAACCAGAGGCTGGAGCTCCTTAGATACTGGATAATTCCTTTGTTGATTGACTTGAGCTTTCGTATACAAAATTGTGATATAAAGGGGGGATATGGACATTAGACAGAAGTGCATTTGAATTCTGTTCCTAATTTTTTTTTTTACTGTATTACTCTGAAAATGTTACAACTAACTAATGCTCAGTTTCTTTAACTTTAAATAATTTCCACTCTGGAGTCCAAAGGTTAGATGAGATACCACCTACAAAGTGATTAACATAGTGCCTGACATATAACAGAAGTCAATTTAAGAAAAAAAAAAAATCTCCCCCACAGGGATTTCAAAGCAGGCACAAAATAAAATTGATTTAAGGGAAAGTTTGACCTGGACTTAACATTGTAAATGTTTTTGTTGCCACTGATCAAGATGGTGGAAGTGCAAAATGAGGCCAATGATAAAACAAGTGCCCCCCCACCCCCTCCGCCAACCTATCATGGAAAAAAAAAAACCAGATTGTATAGCACTCAGAATCTCAAATAGACCTCAATTATCAACAAATGGTATGTTCATCTGCAAATCACCATAGAAAACAAATAATATTTTGGTTGTAATTTTCAAGTTTTATTCAGATGTTTGGCATCATGTAGAGACTAATCAAGCACACTATAACTCTATTTAGAAATGAATACATTCCAGGCTAGCACAATGAATAAATACTGTATTAGAAAGAAATGAAGTTAGTCTTTCTTCCTTTTTCTCCCCTTGATCCAGAGGTGATGCCTAGAGATCTAAAGTCTTGCCAGTTAATTGGGTGTTAGCTTGAGGTTGAGTTTGGAAATAACACTCTTCTACAACTATTTAAAGGATTATTTTTATTCTCTGATGTCCTAGGGATGTTTCTAGATTTCAGCCAATTACCCTCACCCCTTTTTATCTCCTCTAAGATTGATGGAGAGGGCAGGATTCAATGTTCAATTACTGACTTCCTCCTCAACAAGATCTAATTATTAGGGTTGCACTAATAATCAGAGTTTTTGATAATTCATATCAGCGGAAGTTGCCTTTTGCTCCGTTGGTGAATAGAGCAGTTTCTAAGTAATTTAGTAGTCTAGAATAAAAAGGGAAAGTGTAATCTAATTTAAATTTATCTTTAGCATCTTTGCCCACTTAGTATCTTTTACACACCTAACAATATGAACTATCAATTACAAACTATTCTCTTCTCTTTCTTACATCAATTTTAATTTAATTACATGTTGTTTTCCTAGTTAACTTTCTCCATTCATCTGGAATTTGTGAAATCTGGAGCTTAACAAAGGAGCTGTGGATCTTACCAAGGTTATAAGTGTAATACTGAGTTAGAATTTATGTGTGTTAGTTGTATGTGTATTATAGCCAAATAACATTCTTACACATCCCAGCAATGCTTATGCTTTTTTGTAATTTCAGAATATTACTCGGGTACAAATGCTTTGGTGACATATATCGCCTTTGCACCACCCTGGTCAGAACCACAAGTGTGCCCATCCCCCAGACAGAGCACACTGTACCTATTAGGTATGAAACTGTATGCTTATCTGCACATGACAATCATTATAGACCACAGCCTAATTACACCATAATCACTGAATCTGAGAAACCTAATTATAGAATCAGATAAATCAAAGATTGAAGGGAAAAAACTAAAACAGTGCTTCCTTTTTGGGGGGAAAAAGTCTAATTTATTATTCCTCTGAACAGTCCTGTGAGGTAAATTGGTTCCACTTTCTTTCTTGTGTTCTTGGAATTCACACAGGAAGATAGACACAGAGCCAGCATTAAACTTCTGATCTCTTAAGCTATTGTTCTGACAGCTGAGCCAAGAGACTTTACAGGTAACTCTATGTTCCTAAGAAACCAGTTCGGTCGTGTGAAGCAAGGAAGGAAAGATTTCATGCCTGGTTTGATTCTGTGGCTTGGAAACTAGAGAAGAAAATGGATGTCAATTCAACAGTGATATTACAGATGTCTGGGAAAACATTAGGGTGCAAACATCAGGCTTCCAAACAGTCATCAATTTACTCAATATGTATTCAACAGTATATATCGATGATGCCTCTTTTCTAAGGCACCATTTTAAGTACTGAGGAAATAGCAATGATCAAAACAGACTAAGTCGCTTCTTTAGTGGAACTTACATTCCAGCTGGGTATAAAAGTTAATTAGCAAATCAGAATTAAATCATGTTAAGTGCTGTGAAGAAAAATAGAGTAAAAAGAGAATGTTGTTTAGCTTGAGAAGCCAGAGAGAACATTTGAACAGAAAGTCTAAATTCAATGTTGAGTCATGGAAAAATCTAGAAAAGGGCTTTCCAAATAGAGGACACAAAATGCAAATGTACACAAAATGTAACTTGATATCTTCTCAGTATAAGATGAAGTCAGAGAGTAGACTGGGGCCAAGTTATATACACAAGGAGTTTGTATTTTGTCTAATAGGAATTCACTGCAGTATTTTAATCAGGGAAATAAGATTAATCTTTTTCTATTTTTATTAAGACATATTAAGATATAGCCTATTGCAATAAAATTTATCATTTATAAAAGTGTACAGTTCTGCCAATTTTGACATACATATATAATTGTGTAATTTTCACCACAGTCAAGATAGACACTTGGAGAATTGCCCCATGTCCCTTTTTAGTCACCTTCACTCCTTCTAGACCTGTTTTCTATCACTATATATTTTTTTTGCCTTTTCAGAATACCATATAAAAGAATCACATAGTATTTTGCCTTTGGGTCTTACTTCTTTTATTGAGCATAATGCATTTGAGCTTCATCCATGTTACTGGCTGTATCAGTAATTTTTCCCTTTTTATTGCTGAGTTGATTTTGTATTGCTTTGAATGGATATACCACAATTAATCGTTTCCCCAGTTTTTCCCTAGCTTTTTGTTCCAATTACAAAGTAATCTGCTATAAACATTTACACACAGGTTTTCGTGTGAACACAGTTTTCATTTCACTTGGATAAATACCTAGACATAGGATTACTAGGTCATATGAGGAGTATATGTATAATTGTAGAAGAAACTGCCAGACTGCTTTTCAAAGTGGCTGCACTATTTGGTATTCTCACTGTCAATGTGTAAATTCCAATAGCTTTGAACCTTCACCCATATATGGTTTTGTCTTTTTTGGGAAGTTGTCTTTCAGATTTATTTTTTACTTGTTGCTCTTGCTGCCAAATGGAAATTGATTGTAGTGAGCAAGAATGGAAGACAAAAACCAGTAAGGAGGCTACTGTAGTGTCACAGTGAAAGATGATAGCAGTGTTAATGAGGGTCTCGTGGAAGACATAATTTGAAATGGCAACTTCAGGATATACTTTTTAAAGGGTTAATTATAGGTGAAGGGCCTTGCTGAGAAATGGACATTATGTATGAGGGAAGATGATGAATCTGGAGCAAAGAAGTAAATGATGGTGCCTCCTACTGAGATGGTCCATAGATGAAGAACAGATTATAGCTTTTGAAAAAGGCAATCAGGAGGCTTTTAGACATGTTACATCTGAGAAGCCTTCCAAACATGCAAGACAAGATGTCAAGTAATCAGATGAATATAGAAATTGAAGTTCAGAGGAGTTATCTGAATTAGATATAAAAGTCAGTATCTCAGGTGAGGTTGAAGATTTATATTTGGGAGTTACTAAGTGTTTGCAATATTTAAAACAATTGTATGGTATGAAATTTCCTAGAGAGGATGTATAGAGAAGTGAGCCCTGTGTCACCTCTACAATTAGAATTTAGGAAGAAAAGGAGGAACTAGCCACAGTGACTGGGAGAAAGTGGCCAATGAAATTAGAAGTTGGTAAGACAATTTTATGATCCAATTCTTACTGTTGGCCATTGTCAAGTATGTCAATGGAAGATATACAAGTAAAGATAGTGTAAGATTATGTAGCTCTCAAAGAATAATTATTGGATTTTGGTAGTGCATAGTGATCTTTCTCCTTTGTCCCCCTCAATCGCTTGTTGCTGTTACTTTAAATATGGAATGAAAAGCTCAATCAACCACAGGATGAGACTAGAATGTGTGAGTGAGCTCCTACGGACTACATTTGACAACTTTTTGGTAGGATGATTAAAAGGCAGACCTAGGCGAAGAGGTTTACATTAATTATCCATCCTCAATGTTTCCATTGCACAAAACACTGTAGGAATAATGCCAATTGTAGAAATGAAAGCATGTGGAAGAGGTAGCTCAGCATAGTGACTAAGATCCCAGCTTTGGAGTTAGGCAGGTTGGATTTGAATATCCTATCTACCACCACTAGAGTCTCCATAAAGCTCCAGGGTTACATTTTCATAATATAAGTCAGACAATGTCACTCCTATATTCAGAATCCATCTTTGGCTCTCCATCTCTATAAAATAAAATTTAAAATCCTTACAAAGTCTGATAATATCCTACGCAAATGGTGCATTCCCACTACTACTGATGTTATCTTTTATAAGTTTCCCCTCTCTCACTTCCTTCCAACCACCATATGCATACTGGTTATTGAGCACACAAGGCACATTACTGTCTCAGATCATTTCAATATATTTTTTTGAATTTTTAAAAATGTTCATTCACAGATATCACAATTATAGGTCCAAAATATAATCTTACACAGTCCCTTCCAGCTACTTTGCTCATATTCCCAGAGAAATTTCAAAATAACATATATTAACTTTCACATTTTTAAGTTGACACATAAAAATGTTCGTGATAAATCTAAATAGTTACAAAGGATATAATTTCCAGAAAATTTCAAATGTTGATATTTTAAAAGAAGCTGCTATGTCCCCCCTTTAAATGTATTATGTGGAATGTAAATATTATAGCAATTTGATACTAAATATCATCTATTTAAAAATATGGAGACAAGCTCTTCATTAACAGTTGGAACTGTTATATCATTTCTTGTTCTCCTAGAACTTGTATTTTTATTTCACTCTTCTCACAAAATTTTATCCTAAAATAGTGCTTAAAAGACTTATTGATCATTTTATCATACTTCTCTGGAAAAAAATGCCCATAGTATTCTTTTTAATTTTCTCTCTCATAAAATTCCAAAAATTAATTTTTCTTCTAGATTTAGTTATCATTACAATTATTGCTGCTATATAATTGATCAAAACATTTATATTTATAGTATTGAATATTTTCCCTTTTTTCTAGAATGTTCTCTTCCAAGGCACCTTCACAGCCCATGACCTCACTTCCTTTAGGTCTTTGCTCAAAGTCACCTTCTCAGTGAGCTCCCTGCCCCAGCCTCTTAGCATTACAGCATCCCTCTACTCACTTTCCCTGCCTCACTTTTCTCTATAATGCTTTTCATCAACTGACATACCATTTATCTGTCTATATCTATATTGATTTCATGTCTTTTTCTTTCCCTCTAACAGGTAACCCCCCTGATGAAATAAATTTGGTGTGTCTTATCTGCTGCACCATCTCCAGGAACCAGAACAGAATCTGGCACATAGCAAGTATTAAATAAATACGTACTGGATGAGTTAATTAAATAATATGCATAGGTTACTACACACAGTGTCTAACTCTAACATATTATAAGACTACTACATGGTTCTTATCACTGTTTTCATTATTAATATTTTTATTATTAATAAATTCCTTAAATACTAACTGGAATGAAATTCTGAGACATCAGTACATATCAATTATGTCAGTCTTTTGCAAAAGCTGATTAGTTAGTTAAACTATTTTAGCTTGGCTGCCTAGAAGTCTCGGAAGTTTCAGAGACCTGGGAGAGGATTGGGAAGCTGGGAGCTATACTTTGAATGCAGCATGAGCTATATTTAGCTGCACCTATTACTGAAGGACATTTCTTTCTACACTTTA
Organism: Avahi laniger; assembly: GCA_963575035.1. Lineage (NCBI taxonomy): Eukaryota > Metazoa > Chordata > Mammalia > Primates > Indriidae > Avahi > Avahi laniger. The sequence continues at coordinate 25,060 of CAUYSK010029481.1, read as the reverse complement.
AATGAGTTGGGCTTACAGAACACATATATGTTTTGTATAAGCCAACTAGGAAACCAGGCTATGTTTCTAAGAAACACAGTGAAACTGGATCCCAGAAACAGGTATGTTATATCCCAGCCTACTGACAGCTGAGCTGGGTCCCTTCCAGGCTTCTTCCCAGCTCTCATTTGTTAACACTTTCAGTCCTAGTTCTAGCGTTTGATGTTTTCCCTCTCCTAGATTATAACAGTTATCTGCATTGGTCAACAAAAACAGAAGTCTTGTCATAAAAAAAAGATAATAAATGAAAAAGCTAAGATTTACAGTGAGTCAAAACTTTGCTAAGAACTTCTGACTGATGATATTGCTTCACTCTCGCAATCCCTTGAGGACTGAATTGTGCCCCCCAAAAAAATTCATAATTTTTTATATTTCACATAAACTCAAGTATCTCAGAATGTGAAAGGCTAATGCCACCCTTCACCTGTGTTTCCTCAGTTAGAATAGGACCTGAAACTGCCACGAAAACATCCTCGGGTACAATCACAAGGTGTCAAGGTTGTGAGCTGTCGTGGGAATTCTCAAAAATGGAATCTACTTTATATGTACCAACTGAGCTTATCAAAATAAATCTAGTCATCCAATGCCTTTTACTAAGCAATGGTAAATCTGATGGTCTTTTGGTGGTAAATGGAATGTTTGCATTCTTTAGATTATAGTCATTCAGTCAGTCAACAAGCATCTATTTAGCATTAATTCTGTGCCTTCGGGCAGGGAGAAATCTTAAGAGGTTTATTGCAATATTCCAAGTAAGGGACAATAGTGATTTAGACTAAGGTGGTAGCAGCGGATCTAAAGTGCCCTGATAATGTGATGTATTTTGGAGCAAGAGCCAATGGATCTTGTTGAGAGTGAGACTGGAGCTGTTTGTAGGGGTGGTGAGAAGTGAAGGGAAAAATTCCAATTGGAAAATGGCTACCACTTATTTAGATAAGAAAGCTCGTTTTGCGCATGTGAAATCTTATAGTCCCATAGAGGTAATTAGCATAAGGGTTTTTTTTTTTCCTTCTCTTTTCTTTTAACTGCGGATAAATCAAATAATTACTCTCAGTTTAAATTAGATTTTGGTCAAGTAAAGGAAATTCTAATGGTTGTAGACTTTATTTTTGAATTTTTGAGAGGAAAGGTTGTCTTTTAGAAACACTACTAGATCTCTAGGTGACAAGCAGATGTAACAGATAAATTAAAAGCCATTAGTGTCAGCTCATTCATGTACATGGATTTGGGTTTCTCATCTCTTGACCCTGTTTTACTTCAATTGTCAAAGAAAATTTCATACTCATCAATTTCCCATGATACATTTCAGATCAGAAATGTCAAGAGAGGCAGGGTTGACGTATTGCTGAGCAGACTGTACATGAAGGCTGCAAAGACAAACATGTGACCCATTTTCTAGGAGGAAATTTGGGCAAAAGAAGCTATGAGAAGGTCAATTGTCCATCAGAATTCTATAATCGGGCAGCTATACCAGAATAGTATCTGGTTGTTATTATTAATACCAAAGTCATGCCATTCTAATGGGCTAACTCCAAATAGGAGCCCAAATGACCCCAGGCAACAATGAGAAAATCACCTTGAAAATATGGGACAGGGTGTTTGAAAAGGCGGTATTTAAGATTTACCCTCTGGCCAGAGCTTTAAAGGTCCAAATTAAAAACTGAACACAAATATATGGATAGAAAGAGATATTTAGAAGGCTCTTTAATGGTAAATAACTACAGCATTGTTACAAGGGTCAGCAAGAAGTTATAAAACCCCCAAGGGCTGCTGGTGACTTGGCTTAATCAGTAGCTCTCCTTTGACTAAAATGGTGTCTTCAAGTAGCAAATGCTAATCATACTTTTCCACTGAAATTTATCAGAGTATTCATCCCATGGAATATACATTTATAGAGTTGTAAAACTTTGGCATTCTGATTTTTTTTTATGTAACAATTATACTAACACCTAAATGGCACCAAAATACTAGCATATTTAAGAGAAACATTTTAAATATAAAATGTGTTCAGTCTTAACAGGCTCACTGCTCATGACATTCTAGATTATATTGGGAAATAGTTGTCTGGGTCCTCCATGTGGATGGTGGTCTTGAGATTGCTAGTGACTAAAAACTTGTGGCAATGGAAGAATTCGAGAATAAAATGAATAGCTAACAATTATGAAGTGCCTAGCTGAGTGCATTTGTAGGTTAAGTACTTTGCATGAACTACCTCCCTTTACCCCCTCATAAAATTCCAACTGAAGGGCAGAAAAGGAATCATGTTGGAAGGATAGCTCTAATCATCATGTTCCCCATTTACTATGCAGCAGAACTTCAGTGATCCGGATGTTCGGGGAATTCCCGGAATTCTTGCTACCGTGGGCTTCATTTGAAAATGCTTTTAGATTCAGCTCTCAGCATCGATGATTCACATGAGTGTTGATTCCCTTTCTTATATTTGTAGGTTTCTAATGAACATGGGTATTTGAATATGTTGTAGTGAACTGGAGTTATCTGTAAATGGGGCACAGAAGGAAATAAGACTAACTGAGGATTGACCTTTTACTATGCTCCTAAAATCCATTCCCCGTGAACTGAGTCTCTACTTCTGGGCTTCCTGCCCTGGATCTATCTTTTGTTTTCTTCCCTGCCCCTAAGACCTGAGCACACAATTGGGGAAGTCACATCAGTTCCTTAAGTCAAGTGGGTCCTCTCTTGGTCATTTGGATACGGTTACAAACGATGCTACTTTGGTTGCCAGAGAACTAAAGCTTCTTTAGTTAACAACACTGGCTCATTTGCCACCTCTCGGAGGCAGTGTGAACTAAAGTAAAACAAGATGGTACAGAATTTTCCTTTCAGTGTCCAAACCCAGTGATTGGACACCCCTTGAGTTCTAAGCTCCTGCTGGGGGAAGGAATTTCACTTCTTTGAGACTTCCCAGGGCACATACTTCAATATCCCTCTGCCAGTCCATATAGTTTTTACTGAACCGAAACTTCCAGGAATTAAAAATGAGAAGCTGGACTTGATCCTAAGTACCCTCTTCTTTCTCTCCCACTAAAAACCTTCCTATGCTTTTAGGAGTCATTCTCATGTCCTTGTCTATAATACTTGTTTATTGACATAGTATACAGAAAGGAATACATTCTACAAACAGATCTCCAAGTTAAGTCAGGACTGATTAGTCCTGTGTATCCTTCAGATTTGTCAGACATGTATTTAAAGACAGAGAGTCAAGAACATCATCATCTTCATTAGTTGAGGGGAAAAAAATGAGGCTAAGATTTACACAAAGCATAAAATTCTATGAAGATAGCAGTGGTTCTCATGGATAAATGTTTCTGCTATTATTAGGCTATTCATGCTTATTTGGGGACTTCAGAGATCCCAGTACCTTCATGAGGGGATCTTTCATGGACATATTGCAGGAGAGGAGAGAGAAGGCTGAAAATGTGGGTCTCAGCTCCTGCCCTTCTAATAAGCAGCAGATAATCACAGCGCTTCTAATGATGAGACTATGGGACCTATGGGAGTTGTGGGGAAAATAGGTGGAGATGATGATGAGGCTCTGAGGGATTTCAAGTCGCTTGGCCTTTGTGTTTTTAGCTTTGCATGCAAATATAAAATGCATATGCTGTAGCCGTGAGTTGGAGAGGGCACATTTTCTGGGCATCATACCTACTGTGTACCAAGCTCTCTGGTAAGCATTTGTATATGCATTGACTTGCTTAATCCTCATGTGAAGCTAGGAGGTAAGAATAATAATCCTCAAAAAGAGATGAGGAAACTGAATCACAGGGAAAGTAAGTGAACTGTTACGGCTACTAAGGGGGAATGGGCTAAATTAGAAGCCAGGTGGTACTGATTCCAGGGTCTACCCACATACCCTACATTTTGTTTTTCCCTAGTCTAGCTATCTGAAGGAATGGCTCCTTTCTCACGTGGGGGTTGCTCTTTCACACAGAGATTTTGAAACTCTTGATTCAAAAGAAATAAAAAACCTTTTTGAAGGGAAGGAAGGGAGGGAGGGAGGGAGGGAGGAAGAAGGAAATATAAATAAATAGGTTATGTGGAATGGAAACCCAATGTAGTAAATTTGTAGAACGACTCTCAGGATTGATGCGGGTTACAGGGGATGGGAGTATATACTTCTTATATGATTCCTCCCTGATTAACCCCTAGGGCACTCTGTGAAGTTCCCAGGAGTAAGTTTGGAAACCATTAAGTTAGGTTATCCTTGGGAACAAGAGCCGCATACTACAAACTAGAGCTCTACCAGCTTAGAATTTAGTGCAGGAGGAGCCATGAGTTTATATTAAATGTGGAGAGGACACAATACCTGTTGGTTTGAGGGTTTACTCAGAGTATTTTTAAGGACTTTTATCTGGAACAGAAGTCATCAAACTATGACCCAATGGCCACATTAAGCCCACATCTGTTTTCGTGTGGCCCTCAAGCTAAGAAGGGTTTTCTATTTTGAAAAGGCTGTAAAAATTAACAAAGAAGAATTTGTAACAGAAACTGTATGTGACCCACAAAGCCTAAAATGATTACTATTTGGCTTTTTTTTTTCCCCAGAGAAAGCTTGCCACCCCCTGCCCTAGAAGGCTTGGTTGTAACCTTTCCGTTTTATTACTATCCAACTCAGCAGTGACTGGGCTGTCATGATTCTGCCAGTGATGCCTCTGCTGCCAAATTTATTCCCTCAAGGAAAGCAACTCAACGCAGTTGTTAGTGGGTTCAATGTATTGTCAAATCAGATGATGCTTCCAGAGGTGTGGAGGTGCTAGGCTTGGTCTCCTCTGGAGAGGAGTGTAGAAAGCAAACAGAGAGTGCTCTCCCCTGAGGACATTAACTGTCCTGTCACATAGAACATCTGTAGAAAAGCCGGAAGTAGACCCTGTGAATTTATTATCTATACGTGCCAGAAATTATGTAATAGGCTGAACATAAAATAGTGAAAAAGGCAGAGGAGACAGAGGCAAGACAAGATTGATTTTGAGAATAAGCTGAATATATAAGTTAGGTCTTCTAGGAAGCAGACACTGAATTAGAATTCGGGGTGCAAAAGGTTTATTGGGGGATCACACTTTTAAAAGATAAAAGAGAAGGGAGGCAGAATTGAACAGGAAAAGTCTTCAGACTAAGATGCGTATGTGATACCAGGCAAATGAAAGGTAAGAGGAAACAAGGTTGAGCAGGGATTGCCTTGGATCTTGAGGTCTAAGTCTGAGCTAGCCCAAAGGAGAGCTCCCTCATAAGAATGACCCCTTGCAGGAGTCACATTTTGAGCATAAATGGACAGGCACTGGTAACCCACCATACGCAGTCTTTGCTGGGGCCATGTTGGAAGAACAAGTCCTCCACTCAGTGTGTATGGTGGATCCTGAGGATGTTACCAGTCTTTTTAAAGGAGAACCTAGTGGTGCATTCCATGGGTGCATATTAAGAAAACTCATGGAGATCCTATGGAATGGGGATTGGGAAAAGGTGTCATGAAAGCCTCACACCCATCTCTTTCTCCCCTTGATGTATCAGAGCAAAATTAGATACACATCCCTTTGAGTATATATGGCTCTTTCCCTGGTTGTCTCTTAAGTGTTTCCTAGGAAGGGGACATGTGAAGTTCTTAATACCTTAAAACCAATGAATCAGTCATAGTAATTTTTCCCATTAGAAGAGGAAAAGATGAATTAGGAGTACTGGAATCCTATTCCCTTGCACTAGAAGAAATCTAGAGAATGTTCATTTAAATAAACTCCTACTCCCATGTTACAGAGTCGGAACTTGAAAATGAGGGACAGATGGATTAGACGGAAGAACATGGAAGTGATATGCCAGAAGGAAGGAAAAAATCACAAATTTGATACTTTTGCTGGGAACTGTTTGCTCTTCCTTCAGTTTGACATAATTGATAGACAGAATGTGACTACTAATTTATCTTCATTGCTACACCCTGGTCCATGCCACCATTTCTCCCCTGATTTTCTGCCATTCACATAGAAGCCAGAATGGTTCTGCTAAAATCTGTCAGATCATGGCACTCTTTTGCTCAAAAAGTTCTAATGGCTTCCAGGCAACTCAAGTAAAACTCAAAGTCCCTACAGTGGCCTGAAGAGCCCTGTGCATCCCTGACCCCACTGTATCTTTGCTGTCTCCCCCACTGCTCACTGGGCTCCAAGAACACTACGCTTTTGAACTTTTTCTAATGTGCTACAGACCATTGCAATTGCTACTTCCTCTCTTTACAAGGTTCTTCCAAAGTATGTGCACTTATTTTAAATTTTTTTTTTGAGGTAATTATAGACTCACAGAAGAGCTACAAAAATAGTATAGCATTCCCATATACTCTTCCCCTAGCTTCCTTTAATGTTAACATCTTATATAACCCTGGTAAAATTATCCAAACTATGAAATTAATATTGGTGTCATACTATAACTGAACTGCATGTATACTTTCTTTGGCTTTCACCAGTTCAACCACTAACACCCCGTGTCCCGTTCCAGGATTTAATCTAGGTTCCCATATTTCATTTAGTTACCATGTCTCCTTTGTCTCCTCCAATCTGTGACAGCTCCTCTGTCTTTCCTCAACTTTCAAGACTGAGATTTTGGAAGTGCTAGCCTGTTATATTATAGTGTCCACCAATGTTCATACTATATATTTCATAGGAGGTACTTTTTACTACCTCCCTTCCTTCAGTTCTTTGCTCAAATAATATATCAGTGAAAGCTTTTCTGATCATTTTACTTAAACTGTAACTCAGTCTGTTCCCACCTCAAAGCTGTTTGCCACAATTCCCTGCTTTATTTTTCTCTACTTACAAAGATCAAATATTCTTTATTATTTGTTTATTGTCAGCCTCCTTCTATGAGAAAGTTGACTCCATAAAGGCAGAGATTTTTGTAGGGTTTGTTCATTGCTTTTACTTAATTTCTAGAAAATTCCTTGACATATAGAAAAAGCCAATAAAACTGTTGAATTTGTTGAATGAGTTCAACAAGTGAACCGGATCTTTTGCTATTCTCAGGAATCCAGAAAGCAAAAGGAGCTTACCTCAAGGTTTGAAAGGCTATACAGCATATACAATTCCAAGAGTGTTGGAATGATCCAGCCAAGAGTCTGGGGGAATCATCATGGGATACTCACACATAGTTGTCAATTTTCTTTGTTAAGCCAATCAGAATGATTATTTAAAATATATTTCTTGCTAAGCCATAAGGGTCCAAATTTATAAACTTGGATTTCCTTCTTCTCAGAAAAAAATGATGAAATTATGCTAATGAAAACCTCTTAGCCTTTATGACTACTGTAGTTTGCTCAGTAAAATGGATTTCACATGCAGAAACATTTCACCCTCAAACAGGGCCTTTCAAAATCATTCCCTGACATTTTCACTCATACAAGTGCAAATGCCTCCTGATTCATGGAGATTTGAGGCATGTTAAAAACCCAGGCTGTTCTCAATTATACCAGGTTTGCTATTCCTTCAACAAATTACATAAGACTATTTTTTACTCTTCTCCTTTTTCATCTTACTTTCAGTCTCAAAAATAGTATTAGAATTTCTACCCGAAGTGAGAAAGGGTGAAAGAAAGTAGGCAAAACTAGAATCTGATAATTTTACTGCCTGTGATAATTACAGAAGAGGCTAAATGGGGGAGGTTTAGGAGCCTTGGGAATTACTTAAATTTCAGTATCTAGGGCCAAGAAGGAATGAGGCACAGTGAAAAGTTAAAAGTTAAAAAATGTTGAATTCTAAAATCAGATATTTGGGAAATCACCTAACTTTCTTCCTAATGAAGTAACATCGTACCTACTTACTAACTCATGTATTCACTTCATAGACAATTACTCAGTCTCTACCATGCCCAATCCTTGGAAATACATACATGAAAGACATAGTTTCTCTCCTCCAGGATTTCCCAGGTGAGGAATATAGGTGCCCAGAAAAAACAAAAATTACAGTATGATAATTTTTATAAAATAAAAATATGCAGGAACCCATAAGAGCACAGAGGTGGGTGTCTGGGAACATCAGTGAAGGCTTTCGGAATGAGTCACCTCTAAGATAAGTCATGAAAGACTAAAGGATTGGCTAAGTGAAAGGAACCAGGGACGAGAATAGAGGAGGGTGTTAATCAGAGATAACAGCAAAGTAATTTAACAAATATATACTGGCACATACCATGTGCCAAGTACTAGGCTAAAATCTGGGAAGTAGAACAGAAGAAGAAACAGACATGGTCACTCTCTTTGTAAAACTGGCTTTTTAACTGGGGAGAGGGGCGTTAAACAAGTAATTTCAAAATAAATTATTCCATAGCAATTGTGGTAAGAGGCATGAAGAAGGAGTGTAGATTCTATAAGTGATTATAAGGATTAGAAGAAGAGGACATAGAGGAGGTGGTCAGGAAAGGATTTTTTGACATTTTATTTAAGTTTTAAAACTTAATAAATACAAATTAATAAGAAATTAATTTGAATATGGTATCAAGGATAAAAAGAGGAGAAATATTTCAAGCATGAGAGGAACAAGATCAGATTTGCTTTTAAAGAAGATCATGTTTTGTAGAGAATGGCTTGGTGACCAGTTAGAAAGTGACCTGCAGTAGACCAGAAGGAGATAAATGTACCTTGGACCAGATGACGCCAGAGGGCTTAGTGAGGTTTATGGACAGTACAACAAGAGAGTGGTCCTGGATGACTTAGGTAGGTCTGAGATAAGGAGTAGGTTGAGGTGTTGCAAGCACAAAGACTATGAGCTCAGCTATGAATGTACTAAAAATGAGGCATCTATGAGACATCCATGTTAGAATTTGAGGAGAGAACTAGATATACGAGTCTAACATTCAGGAAAAAGATCCAGAAGAAAATACGAATTTAAGAAGTATTGAGGTATAGATGGTTGATATTTCTCAAGAGGGGATTATAGAATGAGAAGAGCACAGGGTTTAGGACTAGGTTTTAACAATGCCAATATTTAAAGTTAAGTAGAGGCAGATATGTCTAAAACGGAGTTAGAAAAAACATCCTGAAATGGAGGAAAAAATTATGAAACACAGGAGCTTAAGCCAAAAATTAAGGCACTTTAAGAAAGAAGTTGTCACTCGAGATGAAAAAGTATCCGCTAGATATAGCCAAATGAATGTCATTGGTGACCTTTATAAGAGTTGTTCTCACAGTGTGGCTAGGGAGAGAGAAGATTGAAGTAGACATAAAACAGTGTGTTGAAACTGACTAGAAAACATGACATGAGAAAGGAAATGGTATACTATTCAGATAATGTATGTAGAAGTCTCTGTCTATATTACTATTATTGTATTAACCTATTCTCTCCCTCATTCTTTCTGAACATGTATGATTACAATCTGATTTTATACCATGTATATATAAAAATATATATCTTATATGTAAGATTAAGATATACTAGGTAGATGGTAAATAGATATTAATGGAAAGACACTAATCAACCAATTTGGATTTGAATTATAAGTAAACTTAAAATGCTAAACAATTCTATTGTTTTTATATTTTTCTTTCTTTGATAAATGGATACATTTCCTTCACATTTGCACTCTGTACCTATTGAATAGCATTTGAAAGGATGTGCATCAATGTAAAGCTTAGCAGATTGGAGAGAAACCACTTTCTCATGCATCTCTTCTATTTTTCTTAAACCTGCAAGTCCAAAACTAGAAGCTGTCTTCCACCTGACATCATGAGATCTTTGTGTTGCTGGGACTGGGGTTTGTTAAGGGAACCTGGACATACCGTATCTGAGGAACTAAGCTTGTTAAGACTTACTTATTTGGAGTGACTAAGTTGGGTAGATATTTTTGGATTTCCAAGTGAGAAGCTTATTTTCAGAATATGTCTTCTCTCAAATTAACCTCAGATATTGTTAAATTAAAACTCACTAACTTTTAAAACATCCTTTTATGTACAGTTTCTGACTGCTTTTTTCTTATGCCTTTAATTTATTATTTAAAATTGTGGTATGATTTAAATAAAGTAACACATAAAGACCTGAAGTATACAGTTAATTAATTTTCAAAAAAACAGCCACATAACCCACACCAATATAAAAATTTTCTCCCTTCCTTCAGTCCTTCTCCAGAAACAACGTTTCTAATGTCTATAATCATATATTAGTTTTGTCTGATCTAGAACCTTATACAAATATGATTATAGTATACCCTTTTTTGTCTGATAAAAGAGTGCTAAGCATTATGTTTTTGATAATATTGTGTGTATTGGCAGGTGAAGAAACATCCATTTTATTAATATGGAATAATTTCTTTTTTTAATTTCAGAATATTACAGGGGAACAATCACTTTGGTTATACATATTGCCTTTGCACCTCCTGAGTCAACGCTACAAGAGTTAACAAGAAAAAACAAACAACCCCATTAAAAAGTGGGCAAAAGACATGAACAGAAACTTTTCAAAAGAAGACAGACTAATGGCCAACATATGAAAAATTGTTCAACATCTCTAATCATAAGGAATAATTTCTTGAATCATTTTCTGATTATGAACATTTGATTGGTTTCCAGTTTCTGACTTTGATCAACAAAGCTAATACAAACATTGTTTTCCCAATCTATATGTGATTATGTGTTTTTATTTCTCTCCAGTAATTATCGGTGAAATTGAAGGGTCATAGGACAAATGTATATTTAACTTTAAGAAAAACTAAAAGTTTTCCAAAGTGGATGTACCATTTTATACTTCTATAAACAAAGTATGAGCATTATATTCCATATTCTTGCCAATATTTTCTTGTCAGTTCTTTGAATTTTAGTAATTTTGTCTGTGAACTAGCATCTCATTTGGTCTTAATTAACACTTCACTAATAACTAATGATGTTGAATGCTTTTACTTGCTTATTGGTTATTTGTAATCTTTCTTTATAAAAAGGGTATTCAAAACTTTTCAATGAAATTTATTACTCAGTTGTTAAGATTCTTTATATAACTTGGATACAAGTCCATTTTCAGAAATCAGTATTGTGACTTGCCTATTCTTTGTAGTGATGTCTGATGTGCAGAAATTATAAAGACCAGAAAATAGTAGAAGGCAACTTTAAAGTGCTGAAATAAAAGAATCATCAATATAGAATTCTATGGCTAATAAAAAGATTCTCCAGGAATAAAGGCAAAAGATATTCTCAGATGAAGAAAACTGAAGAGAAGTTGTTGTCCACAGATCTGCTCTACAAGAAATGCTAAAGTAACTCTTCAAGCTAAAGACAAAGGGTACACTTGTATTTTCACAAATGAAGGAAGAATAATGAAAAGCTAAATATCTGAGTAAATAATTTTTTTCCTCTTAAACACTTTGAAATATATATAACTATTTAAAGCAAAAATTATAATATTGTCTGGAATTTTCAACATATATCAATGTGTGATTATGATTTTATATGTAAATTTGTGTGTGGGGGGCATGTAGGTTTTTCTCCACAGTTACTGGCTAATAACTCTCATAGTCCTTGTTACAATCTTTTGTTATTAATATACTGTTGGGGCACTGTAAGCCCCAGGAAACAAATCTTGCTCTGACTTTCTTCTGTCCTCTTTTTACCTGCCCAAGGCAGGACCCTAATCTGATTAGAGTAGGTCCTAAGACCCTCATCACAGGGAGGGTCCTGCCCTATACCCTGGAGGAAGTAATACTTCACAGAGAGGCCAGGAAGAATCCAATGACACAGGCCTTGCTGGGTTTAGATCATACCCTTTTTGTCCAATCACATTTCTATACAGTTGTCAGTCATGCCTATGTAATGAAGATTCCATAAAAACCCAAAAAGGCATCATTCGGAGAACTTCCAGATAGCTGAACACATGGAGGTTTCTAGAAGGTGGTGTGCCCAGGAAGGGCATGGACGCTTCACACCCTTTCCTCCATACCTGGCCCTACAAATCTCTTCATTTGTATCCTTTGCAATACCCTCTATAATAAATAGGTAAACGTGAGTGTTTCCCTGAGTTCTGTGAACCATTGCAGCAAATTAATGGAACTCAAAGAGGGATTCATGGCAACCCCTACTTAAAGCCAGTCGATCAGAAGCTCCAGAGGCCCCAATTTGCCACTGTTGTTTGAAGGGAAGGCAGTTTTAGGGACTGAGCCCCTAACCTGTGGGATCTGACACTATCTCCAGGTAGATAGTGTTGGAATTGAATTGGAGGACAACCAGTTGGTGTCTGTTCCAGAATTGCTTGCTTGCTTGTTGGTGGGAAGAGATTCTCATGTATTTTGGGGTCACAGAAGTCTTATTATGTGCTGATTGTCATTTTGTTGGTGTGAGAAGAGAGGAAAAACACAGTCTGGGTTTTCCCTAAACACAAAGTAATAAAAATGACATTTAAAGCATGAAGTTCAGTGGCAAGGGGGATAAAGGAAACTACAAATGCAAGATTTCTACATTTTATATGAAATGGCACAATATTAACTGATAATATTAAGTAGATTATAAAAGATAAGACATGTATATAGTAATCCATGTAGTAATCACTAAAGAAAATAAAAAACAGAGAGGAAAAAAGCAAACAATAGAAAAGTACACTTTCAAGTGCACATAAAATATTCTATAGGATAGTCCATATGCTTGGTCATAAAACAAGCCTCAATAAATTAGAAAGGATTAAAATATTGTAAAATGTTTTCTCTGACCACAATAGAATTGAATTAGAAATCAATGAGAAAAAAAAACTTGGGAAATTCACAAATGTGTGAAAATTAAATAACATACTACTAAATAACTAGTGGATTAATAAAGAAAGTTCAAGATAAATTAGAAAATACTTTGAGATGAAAGAAAAAGAATACAATATACGAAACTTTTGGGATGTAGTAAAGGCAGTGTTTAAAGGGAAATTTATAGCTATAAATGACTATGCTTTTTAAAAGAAAGTTCTCACATCAATAGCCTAAACTCCCAACTTAAGAAACTAAAGAAGAGCAATCTACACCTAAAGTGAGAATAAAAGCTTAGAGTAAAAATTAATGAAATAATGAAAATAAAAATAAAAAAATGAAACTGAAATTTGTATCTTTTAAAAATTCAACAAAATTGATAAACCATTAGCTAGACTGACCACCAACAACAAAAAGCTATGAATAACTAAAATAAAAAATTAAAGAAGGAACCCTACTACCAACCTCACAGAAATGAAAGAATTATAAAGAAATATTATGAGGAATTATATGCCAACAAGTTAGAAAACATAGATGAAATGTACAAATTCCTAGGGAGAAATACAAAAATTGACTCAAGAAGAAATAGAAAATTCAAATAGACTTATAATAAGTAAAGAGATTGAGTTAGTAATTAAAAATCTTCCCATAAAGAAAAATCTAGGCCCAGATGGCTCTATAGGTGAAATCTACAAAATGTTTAAAGCAGACATAGCACCACTACTTCACAAACTCTTCCAAAGAATGCAAGAGAGAACATTTACCAACATATTCTGTGAGACCAATTTTACCCCGATGCCCAAACCAAAAACATCACAAGAACACAATAAAATAACATGTCTTATGAATACTCCCCCCAAAAAAATTCTAAACAAAAAATACTAGAAAACTGAACTCAGCAATATATAAAAAGTATCACATACAACATGATTAAGTCATATTTGCCCCAGAAATGCAAAGTTAGTTCAACATATGAAAATCAACCAGTATAACATACCATATTAATAGTATGAAGGACAAAAACAACATGATCATCTCAATAGACACAAAAAAGTATTTGACGAATAAACATTCTTTCATGACAACACCACTCAGTAAACTAGTAACAGAAGGAAACTTCCTCAGCCTGGTAACAACCACTGAGACAAAAGCCACAGTTAATAACATACTAAATGGTAAAAGACTGAATGCTTATATTCATCAGGCACAAGACAAGAATGACCACTTTCATCACTTCTATGCAACATTGTACTGGAGATTCTAGCCCGAGAAATTATTAATAGATAAAAAATTTAAAATAAAGACATAGTTTTGAAGAGAAGAACTATCTCTGTGCAGATTATGTACAGATGACATGAGCTTATGTCTAGAAAATCCTAATGCATCAATACATACATACACAACACTAAGTTAATAAACAAGTTCAGCAATGTAGCCCATGTCAATATAAAATTTTAGTTGTATTTCTATATATTAGCAATGACCAATTCAAAATGAATTTAAGAAAATAACTTCACAATAGCATCATAAACAATAAAATACTTAGGAATATATTTAACAAAAGAAATGTAATTTTTGTACACTAAAAATTATAAAACAGTGATGAAAGAAATTCAAGAAAACCTAGGTAAGTGGAAAGACATTCTGTGTCCATGGGTAGGAAGACAATATTACTAAGATGTCAATACTTACCCCAAATGGCCTCCAGATTCTTAAAATTCCAACAGCCTTTTGTAAAGAAACAATCTATTCTCAAATTCATATGGAATTGCATGGGCCCTTCAATAACCAAAACAATCTTCAAAAACAACAACAACATAGAAGAATTCAGACTTCCCAGTTTCAAAACTTACTTCAAAGCAACAGCAATCACGACAACATGGTACTGGCATAAAGACAGACATGTAGATTAATGGAACAGAATTAAGAATTCAAAAATAAACCAATATTTTCCACATAGATGCCAAGGCAATTCAACTGTAAGCACTTAACTATAAATTAAGTGGTTTTAAAAGCCATTTATAGGACTATTTATATTTTTTTAAATTCTTCTCATGACAATATTGCTAATGATTTCCTTATATGGTTTTGTGTATTTCATTTACATCAACAAATTTATCATCAGAAAATTTTTGTTATGTTCCCTTATTAAACCTTTAATGACTAGAGAATCTAAAGCTGTCCACTCATTTATTACTGATATTATTGACTCGTATTTTCTTTCTTGTTTGAGCAATCTAGCTAGAGGTTTGTCATCTTTATTAACCATTTCAAAGAATCAGCTTTAGGTTCTCATAATTTCTATTTTGTTGATTTCCTTTTCCTTTTACTTTTTTTTTTTTTTTTTAGATGGGGTCTCACTAGGATAGAGTATAGTGGCTATTCTCAGATGCAAACACAGTGCACTACAGCCTCAAACTCCTGGTCTCAAGCAATCCTCATTCCACCCTGCCTCAGTCTCCCCACCGAATAACTGGAATTACAGGTTCATGCTATGACACCCAGCTATTTACTTGATTTTCTATATCCATGGTTTTTGCTTTGATTCTTATATTTCAATTCTTTCTATTAATTGATGTTTAATTTTCTCATCTTTTTTCTTTTTTTTGCCTTAAAACAATATCCATTTATTTATTTTTCTAATATAAGATTTTATTTTTGCATTTGGTAGTGTGAAAGTAAGTTAGTTTCAGAATATTACGTGGGTACAAATGCTTTGGTTACATAAATTGCCCTGCACAACCCGACAAGCATGCCTATCCCCTAGACAGTGCACACCACATCCATTGGGTGTGAATTCACCAACTCCTCTCCCCTCCCACCTGCCTGACACCATTTGAATGTTACTTCCCATATGTACACATTAGTGTTGATCAATTAGCACCAATTTAATAGTGAATACATGTGGTGTTTGTTTTTCCATTCTTGTGATACTTCACTTAGAAGAATGGGCTCCAGCTCCATCCAGGATAATACAAGGGGTGTTAGTTCACCATTTTTTTGTGGCTGAGTAGTACTCCATGGTATACATATACAACATTTTATTAATCCACTCATGTGGATTAATGTGGAAACTTGGTTGTTTCCACATTGTTGCAATTATGAATTGTGCTGCTATAAACATTCAAGTGCAGATATCTTTTTTATAGAATGTCTTTTTTCCTTTGAGTAAATACCCAGTAGTAGGATTGCTGGATCAAATGGTAGTTCTACTTTTACTTCTTTGAGGTATCTCCATACTACTTTCCATAGAGCCAGTTATTTTGCACAAAGTAGCCAAGTGGAAAATATGTTTACCTTCCCCTTGTTTTGCTTGAAGCAATTGTTGAAATTAATAGTACAACTAAAGCAACTTCACTCTAGACACAAAGGGGAAGACTGTATGGAGGTAGTCATCTGGCCTTCAATGCTGAACTGTCACCCCTCTCCTGTGTTAATGCCAACTTCCTTCCAGCTCCCAGACCTATCTACACTCGCAAAGCCAAAGTACCGTATTAAAACAAGATCACATGTTCTTCCCAATTGAAATACTGATTAAAGTTGGTCTTTTAACTACAAATTAAGGCCTAAATTAAAGACACAGAAAGAGTTATTAAAATAATCTAGTAGCATAAAATCAGACTGAGGGGTAGAAAATTATTAGAGCAGGAGGTTTTAATTTTCTTTCTGTGGAGCATAACACTGCAATGAAATGAAGCAGGTTACATCAATAAGGCTGTTGGTCAAATAGTACTGAATAATTTTGTCTTGGGTATATATTAAAAATGGCTGCATACAGGATTTTATCTGAGAATTATTATATGGATGTGTATACCCTTGTAGATTGTTCTTTCTTTTATTATAACTAATATTTTATTTCTATTAATAGACCATTTTGGAAACACACATATACACATGCAAACATACACCTGATAATTGCATAAATGTTATTAATTAATAGTAATCTTATATTATCTTAAAATAATCATACCAGGAATGGTAAATCCTGGGCACAGAGGCCACAAGTCCTCCACTTCCATACACAAGACAGACATTACTGATTCCTCACATCATCCCACTGCTCTCAGCCAAGCTGCCCCTAAGAATCCTTCTCAACCAAGCGCTCCAAGCAGCCCCCCACGCATTGAATGGAGTTAGCACAGGAATGAAATTCTATTGAATGACTATTCAAATCATTTCTTAAAGAATATGCTATGTACAATAATGTGCTGAAATGCAAAATGCTACTTTACTAAAATATTATAGTATAAAAATACACAGAAAAAGCAGAGGCTTTGGAGTACAGGAGTCTTGGATATGAATCATGTCTCTGTCATTAATTTACCCTGTGGCTTTGGAAAACTCTACCTCCTCTTCAAAAGATTAATAATTGATAATCTTCTAGAGTTTCTGTAAAAGAGATTTTTTTTAAGTTTGAGTACATAGTTAGGGCTCATTAAATGGGGACTCTTATAATGAGAAGAGCACAAGTTTTGAATCAGAAAGTCCTAAATTTAAATCTTGGCTCTGTTTCTTTGTTGTGACTTTAGATAAGTTATCCTCTCAGTCTGTTTCCTTGTTGGCAAAATAAAGATGATAATAACTTCTTCGATGGGCTGTTTTGTAAGGATCAATGTTAATATATGAACATTTCCCAGAAATTTGTCAAATCTTGACCAATGATAGCTCTTATGTTTTTTTAAATACTACTGTTATTATTCTTTCCTGTCTTCCTTCCACCAATATCTATATATATATATATATATATATACATATATATATATATACAGAGAGAGAGAGAGAAGAGAGAACTGAGAGAATATATGCCAACTGTCGATGGGGCAAGAATGAAGGTGGAAAGGGAGTAGAGCTTGGAGAGCTTTCACTATCCACATCTATGTTTCTGTATTGTTTGAATTTCCCAGGTCTTGATTTACAGCAAAAAATTAAAAGCAGTATAATACTAGAAATTTAAAAATGTGAAATGCTTATTCATTATGTATAAATATCTTTCAAATGTTAATTCAAACATAATAAAATAAAGCTCCAAGTGAATGGGATGCAGCTGTAGTCTTTGACTTCATTTTATAGTTTTCATGTTATATTTTTTTCTCTAGGAATCTGAATTATATAGCATGTTATCTGCCAGATATTGTTGGCAGCTATTTTGTGTCATGTAGACTGAGGAGCAAAAGAAATAAAAATTTACCAGATGTGAAGAGATGAGAATTATGGAAGAGAGAGATCTTTAAGTACCCTAAGAGCAAGACAGCTCTGTCCCTGGGATCTATGAGTCATTCCCATACCCCTGTAAGAAATTTCCCTTCTTGCTTAATCTAGTTTGAATTGGGATTCTCTTATCTCAGATCAAAAGAGCCTTAATTAATATAAGAATGGCAAAAGTTATATATCCATAACAGGTTTTTCTCTCTTTTGTAAAAATTTTCTGAAAACTTACTTATTCCAGCTAAACTTCTCTTTTTCATCTTGGCTTTTCAAATTAAAACTGTTACAAATTCCACAGCACAGCTGATGCTATTACTTGACTACCTCTTTTACAAATTACCTTCCCAGAAGTTCCTATTGAAAAGTATTTTCTGAAAGAAAAAATATCACACATTTAGGAAAGCAAATGTATAAAGCAAATCTTTGAATGGAGATATTTTTTATATAGATTACAAAAAATGCTACTGAATGCTTCCCTTCCCATCAAAAGATGGGATCTACCTTTCTTTTTTTTAAATTTTTTTATTTCAGCATATTACAGGGCACAAATGTTTAGGTTATGTATATTGCCTTTGCCCCACCCGAGTCAGGGCTTCAAGCATGTCCATCCCCCAGACGGTGCACACCTCACCCATTAGGTATGTATATACCCATCCCCTCCTCCCTCCTCCCATCTGCCCGACGCCCAGTGAATGTTATTACTATATGTGCATTTAAGTGTTGATTAGTTAAAACCAATTTGACGGTTAGTACATGTCAAAAGACGGAGTGTACCTTTCTAATTTCTGAAACTGAGTTGAGTGTGCAAACTTGCCTTTGTAAAATGGAATATTAATAAAAGTGCTACAAAAGAAAAGAATTTGTCTACAGAGGCTTGATTTCTTGCTGCATTTGGTACCATGAGCCCAAGCTAGCTGGAGAATGACAGACCACGTGAAAGAGAATCAGGAAGCCAGGTCAAAACCCTGCCAACCACTAGACTGTGAATAGGGGCATCCTAAATCGACCAGCTGCCAGTTCCAGCTGACCTGCTCGCTGACCACGAATGCTTGAGAGAACCCAGAGATCAGCCTAGCTTGTCCACGGAACTGTTAGATAAATTAAATGACTGTGCTTTTGAGGCATTAAGTGTTAAAATAATTTTTTACGCAGCAATAAATAACTAATTCAGAGACTAAAGCTATTTTCCTTAATTTGATCCAAAAAAACAAACACAGGAAATTTACTTCAAAAAAAGCAAATTCTGGAGGATAAACCAAGCTTTATATAAATTCAGCTCAATCCCTTACACTTTATAATCATCTTTCTCTTGCCTGGAATGCTCCCCTCAACACCCCCATACAACTGAGCTTTTCCCTACTTCCTTCCCTTGGCCCTATATGATTTCCCTGCAAAGTTTCTACCCAGCCATCAAGAATCGGCTTCTGGAAGTCTTCTGAAAACACCATGCGACAAATAAATAAATTGTTCCATCTTTTGTGCTATCCCTGTACAGTGTGCATACCTCTATTATAGTATTAATACAATTATGTATCTATACCCACTTAGAAAGTTCTTGACCTCCAAACTAAATGATAGAGATTAGAAAGCCAGTGTAGGACCTGAGACTGTCTGAGACACTTGATTAAACCTTTTAGGAATACTAATTTGACAATGATGTGTAACATTGATGGTGTCAGACCCAACTTGGTGCTGCACACCTGTAATCCTAGCACTTTGGAAGACTGAGGTGGGAGGATTTCTTGAGATCAGGAGTTCAAGATCAGCCTGAGCAACACAACAAGACCCATCTCTACAAAAAATAGAAAAATTAGCCAGACATGGTAGAATGTGCTGTGGTCCCAGCTACTCAGGAGGCTAAGATAGGAGGCTCACTTGAGCCTACGAATTTGAGGTTTTAGTGACCTTTGATGATGCCACTGTGCTCCACCTTGGGCAACAGAGAAAGACCCTATCTCAAAACAAGAATAAAAGATGGTGTCATCCTATAGAAAGAAAAGCTGGTAAAACGAAGGATTCATTCGGATTGAAAGAAACTGAAGAACCATGGCAATTAAATGTAAGAGTCAGCCCTCCATAGCTGTGCGTTCTGCATCCGCAGATCCAACCAAGTGCAGATCAAAAATATTTGGAAAAATAAACATAACAATAACAATATAACAATAAAAATAATACACATTTTTAACAATACAGTATAACAACTATTTACATAGCATTGACATTGTACTAGGTATTATAAATAATCTAGAGATGATTTAAAGTATACAGGAGAATGTACATAGGCTATATGCAGATGCAACACCATTTGAGCATCCACAGATTGTGGTATCCACAGCGGTCCTGGAACCAGTCCCCAGTGGATACCAAAGTATGACAGTACATGATCTTGTATGGGATCCTGGACCAGAAAGGGGAAAGAGACATTTTCAGATGGTTTAAACAAAATCTGTGGATTACATGGTAGTGTTATCAATGTTGATTTCCTTATTTGGAGGTCTGAACGATGGTCATACTTGAGAGTGATAGGGCACCATGTTTGCAACCTGCTCTCCAATGGTTCAGGAAAAGATTGATTATTTTAGACATAATGCCATTGCACACTTAGTAGACTATAATATAGTATAAACATAATTTTTATATGCACCAGGACCAAAAAATTCAGGTGACTCACTTTATTGCAATATTTGCCTTATTGTGGTGGTCTGGAACTGAACATGCAATATCTCCAAGGTATGCCTGTAAATTATATTTTTTTAATTTCTAACAAGTACATCAGGAGATTCAACATAAGAGGTATTTATAAATCAATTTCAGAACTTGTACTCAGTGAAATCAGTGATTTTCTTGATATTACAGAAAAATATGGAAGACATTGCTCAAACAAGTTCTTTGCTGAATTCCTCATTACCTCTCAGTGGTGGGCTTCTACCACTTTCCACACATAAGGACTGGCCATCTAGACTCCCTATGCATTGCTCTGGCCAACTCAGAGGTTATTATAACAGAGCAACATTCTTTAAGTGCTTAGATATGGTGGTTAAAATGGGTATAAAGAAGACAAGATGAGGAGCAGAAGTTTGTAAAGGACGAATCAAAGAACCAAGTAAACAGCTCATATAATAAAGACAAGGGAGGAAATTAAATCATGACTGCCATGAACAAAATAGAAAGTCAGAAAAAGCTGCTAGACTGGTGGTAAGGAAGATAAATTTGTTTTTAAGTTGGTTGATCATAAAGCAATTACAAGACATTCTGAATCAAACATCTAGCACACTGTAGGAACCATAAGGCTGAAATTCAAGGATGAAATGGATTCTGACTTCTAAATAAAGAGCTAATAATCATTCTTAGAACATTTTCAAATTGCTATATATTATATCCATCCCTCACATCTAACAGAGTAATAACATTTTACCACTGGCAAATTTAATTGTTGAAAAGTAATCACTTCCTCATGTTGGGCCAAGGATTAA
The DNA here is from genome assembly GCA_963575035.1 of Avahi laniger. NCBI lineage: Eukaryota > Metazoa > Chordata > Mammalia > Primates > Indriidae > Avahi > Avahi laniger. The sequence continues at coordinate 3,656 of CAUYSK010029481.1, read as the reverse complement.
TATATATGCTTCACAAGCATTGGCTCTTATCACTGAGATAACCTACAGCTATTATTCACAAACCAACAACTGCTTTCAATAACAGATGAATGTATTTTTTTATTAGAACTAAGAATATCCTGGTATAGTTTAGAAATTCCTAATACATTAGATTCAGATCACTGATAAATTTAGAATATAGAAAACAAAAAATGCAGTTAAATCAGCTTAGCTAGAAAGCTAATTGTATTTAGACAATCTTCTTCGCAAATAGCACTGTTAATCTCTTTACATAACAGTAGATCATGATATTCAATTAACTTAAGTGCTTTTAGTTAGTTCACTAGATGATAATAAATAAATAAATAAGCAAGCAATGGTAATTCATAATTGGAAACAAATACTGAAACAGGCTAATCAACTTTGGAAAAAAATGTAAAAGAATGAGGAAACTTCACATAGTTACCCCATCCATATTTACAGAACAAATCCATCACAACCTGATTACTGTTTATGAAATACTAACATAAGGATTTTTTTCAAAACATTTATTCTATTAGTCACAGTCTAAACCAATATAGCATTCATTAGTCACAGATGCCACTAGTTATTAACAATTTCCTGAAGGCATTTTTACCCTTAATATCTGTTACATTCACTGCTAATGCATTTTAATTATAAATTAAAAGCAGTACAAATATTATAATCAAAGAAACAGAGAGCATTTCCATTTATTGAACTACCATATTTAAAATCACTTTAGTTTTAAAAATTCTTCATGTCAGCTGAGTTGCATTACAACTAGTTTCATTACACCTGCAGGTGAAAAAAATATCAAAATACTCTAAATTTGTAATCACATAAAATCTCGCTGGCAAATATTTCTAAATAGTGTTATACATATTTTATGAGGGAAAACTTCCTCTAAGTATCATTTGCTGTAAATTCACTTTGTAAGGTTGTTAAATAGTTGATGTCGTCAACTCAAGAAAAATAAATATATTTAGAAGTTTTCTTTGGATATTAATTTTTTAATATGATGTTAGTGTTTTACTAACCCTACAAAAATTAAAAGAATAAAGGTCTACAGCTTATATATAATATAGAAAAAATTATGTATATATTTCATATTTATTGTTAATATTCAACAGCAGTTTAATGGATCCTTGTTATGTATCTCCTAACGGCACTGTGCTGGCCAGACAAACTGTTGCTTACTGTAATACTTTAATTAACTGGATGCTGTCTCTGATGTCTGGAATGTCCTATCTTTCCACATCTGCCAGGAGAATTCCTCATCCTTCAAAATTTATCATGAACATTAGCTCCTCTGCAGAGCTTTACTCTGCATTTTATAGTCCACTCACATAAAGGGACTCGGTGACCTGCTCTTCTATGTTAAGGTAACACTGCTCACATACTACCATCATAGAAGTTGTATGTGACTGTTCATACCCCTTCTCTTTCTCTCTCAAGAGTGTGAGTGTGTCCAGACAGGCATCATATTTTGGTCATCCCAACAGCAGCTAGCTGAGAGTTTAAAACACAATAAGAACTCAAATGTTTACTGCTCAATAAAATTATATGCTTTAATAAATAGACTATTTTAAAATTTAGTGCTTGCAGAAACACAATTTGTTTTATTCGGTTAATTGGAAGATATTTGTGCGGCACTTAATCTATACTAGATAATTTTTGTATGTCATTTATTAGCTTGTGTAATCTTCCCCAAGTCCTTAAGAGCTTGTTAGTCTAGCTTCCACTTTATAGACAAGGTCATAAACCCCATTCACAGGTGACCTGACAACATGCCGAATGCTTTTCCTCTAAAGTCTTATAATTGAAAAAAATGCTCATAATTTAATCATCTACTTTCCTGCCTTACTAAGTATAATGTATTCGGTGTAGTGAATTTTTCATGAGTCAGCTAATGCTCATGTTTGTTATCAGTTTGTTTTCTTCTCCTAAAAATAAATATCTCCCCAAACCTGAGATGGGGAGAGATTCCTGGTTGCTTGCCTTCAAATTATTGCTTGAGGTTATCTACTGAAAACCAGTTACTAGATTTATACTCAGTGGTTACTCTTCTCTTATTGAAATAATTTTCAGACTATTTGAATTTCATTCAGAGGGTCCTCAGAGAACGACTTAAATGTTTCTTTCTGATAGACATAGGGGAAAATATAACCTTAGTTGGTTTTGTAACCTTTGTTTGTTTCCAAGAGTCTATCAGGGAAAAAAAAGCTCCAAACCCATGTCCCCTCCCAGAAACAGAGAAAACTGTGATTTGAGAAAGTCCTTTTCATCCAAAATCACTCCCCCAGAAGAATGTCTGAAATCTCATCACTAAAGATTTCTTCAAAAAAAGATCGCATTTCTCAAACCTGCTTCCTATTAAGTGAAAACTTTATTGGAACTTCCAGCATTGATTTTAATAATTTTATATGAATGGTATTTAATATGTTCATACCTGAAACTAGATACAAACTCCATTTGCTTATAATTTTGATAGAACTATAAAGCTAAAGCCTATTTATAAATTTAACCTAAAATTTAAAAATCAATAAGATTAAAACAATGCTGATATGGCTAATGCTCCACTGAAACTAAATCACTAGTGACAAGAATATGGTACCGTTTGCTAATGATAATAATTCTTTTTATTTTAGCATAGCTTTATTACCATCTGGTTTGTATTTTATATATTATATTACTGCATGCCATTTATATTCCATGTGTGATATCTAAGATACCATTTGTTGTGAAACATACATATGTTTCTCTTAGCCTACCCCAAGCCTAGTCTAAGACACATTCTTGCCTGCAATGACTACTAGTAAAAAGGCAATGAGGCCACAGCATCCACATTCCTTCAGCAAGGTTTCCTCCATTTCTTCTTACATACTTCATCTGCCACCAAGAACCTCTTTATTCTTAACTCAGAGCTAACAGGTATCCTAGAGCATCATCTTCTTATCATTCATTCAACAAATATTCATGGAGTACCTAGAATATGCCAAATTCTGAACAAGGCATAAGGGATCTAAAGGTGGCCAAAGCTTAGCCTCTGCCTGAAAGAGCTCACACTCCAATAGGGAAAATAGAGCTGGAAGTGGTTGTAAATTGAGAAGTGACAAAGTAGAGATCACTGCATGGCACAATGTACAATAGGGACAACAAAGATGGAATTATATGTACACCTGTCCATGGAGGGAGAGAGGAGAGAAAAGTTGGGAGAAGGAAATACCCATCTTAGACTAGATAGACAAGAAGTGGAGCAGCATTTCAGTCAGGTTAATACATAGGAACAAACACATACCTGGAGATGAGAAAAAATCAGAGCAGGGAGAAAAATGGCGGATTAGGGGAGGCCTCCTGGCTCTCTGCTCCCACAGCGGGAGGTGAAGAACACGGACACCCACACGCGAGTGAGGCGCTCTCCCACAGGATCGGCTTTGCGAAGCTGCAAAGAAGCAGCGTGGGACAAGCAGCCCGGCTGATAAAGTAAGGAGAACTGTAGAAACACCTGGAGGGAGTGGGACAAAAGGAAGTGCAGCGCGGGTCAGCCACGCCCGCGGCGGGCTGGCCCGGGCAGAGAGATCTGACTCACAGGAAGACGACTCTTCCTTCACCAAACCCCACTCCCACGCAGGCAGGGAAGTGCCAGAAGTCGGAGC